>JAQFZW010000310.1:0-72758 GCA_034687055.1 Heteromurus nitidus
CTATATGTGCGATTCCACCGGGAACCCCAGCCTTTGAATAGTTGAAGAGCCAATCACGCAGTGTCCGGACACACACACACATGGACACACACATGGATACACACATGGACACACAAAAATTTCATTCCAGCTTTATGTTTGTAGATGTATCTTCGAGGTACACAATGACAATTGTGCGCATTGACAATTATTTTTTTCGGATGAAGGATAGCTCGAGTTCAGAGGAATTTTTTTGTGGCCACATAGATTTGACTGGTTGAATGATCACAATAAGGCTTACTACCATTTCAGAATTCTGAAAAGTCATCAACATTTTCGTGACGAAATGAAGCCGAGTCAGGAAAAGGGAATCATGTATCCAAATTCTATTACTTCTAATTCCATAGATAAATACTTTTTAGTGAACACAAAACACAATCGATGCTGTTTCAAGGAACCATATATATAAATCCGTTGAGCTTTTATGTTTAAAAAGATTTAAGGTAAATCCCATTACCCTTCTTGTGACAGTGATTGCCCATGAACTGCAAAATAGGACACACAAAACAAAGCTTGAAAACGGTGACGAGCAAGGATTGATGGCTTCTGTCCTCATATTTTGTGTAATAAAGTCATAACAGACTCACATAACTCATCATTATTTGAGCGTGTGTGTGTGAGTGGATTCAGACGAATCAGCACAAAAACTCTCCCACTTTTATGAGGAAGACAGAATCGAACAGACGTATTGAACGGGAAGTTGAATAGAGCGAGGGAGAGATAGACTTGAAGAGAGCGAATGAAGGTTTGAATTTTTTCCCCTGAATTGTCTTCAGCCTTCAATCTTATCAGTTTACGCATAAATGCATTTATAAAATATAAAATGGCTATAACCTTTTTAAAGTTTTACGTCAATGACATATGTAATGCATCACGACTTCATATGTTAGTAATCATTTTTTCAAATTTTATACAGACATTCTTCCAATGACACTCATCCACTCCAGTTACACTTTGAGAAAGGCAATACACGTTTGTACACGACAAATTGATCAACCGATATGTTTTTTGAAACGACGAAAGTGATGATATCCTTTGGTTGAGTGAACCTTCCAAAAACGATAATAATCCAAAAAGCGGGGGATATTTTTTTATAACGGAATCATCTTCGAATATGCGTCGCGTGCTTAAGTACACGTGGCAGAAGCTAAACCCCGCAAAAAATACGAGTACCCTCCATTTTTGTTGCTGTGATCTTTTTTACTAGATCCTTTTGTTTTTCTCCAAAACCCGGATGGTTGTTTTGTTACACGCGATGGATGAGTAAACCATTAAGATTTAGTGGGTGACTCATCTTTCGTAGGTATGTTGTGACTTTGATCCGGAATTAAGATAAAATGAAGGATTCGTGTATCTGCTGGAATGAAGCCTCCCCCGGGGAAAACGCCTCTGTATTTTCCCCTACAATGATGGCGTAGTATTATTGGCGTATGCGTTACTAACCAAAACCACCTGACGTGTTATGACACAAAAGATGGTATCTTGCGATCATTCAATGATTCAATTTATTATGATGACGAATTCTGTCGTATACTGAGCTAATGTGCGTGTGCGTAGTTGTAACGTTTCCGTCCAAAAGACGTAAGGGAAATTTATGGGATGTATTTGTTTACTCTAATCAACTATAATAATATTTCTACCTACATTCATATGAACGTGGCGATACACCTTTCACATCACGGATATTGTATATACGTCGTAATCAGTACCAGAAAGGATACAAGATGGGCTTCTACGAAAAAGTAGGCACGTACACATTTTTTTGGAGTGCTAACTTCGATATACACGAGCACGTTGAGTAAACAAAACAACATTTCTTGTTCATAAATATCAAAGGTATAGTAGATCTATTTTATCCATCAATCATGTTTATGGAATGTCTTAAAGGACCACGCCAAACAAATGTCACACGCATGCAGCTGCGTCACCCTGTCCCACAAGACGGTAGATCACAAACTACTCATCGTTAGTAAACAAGCTATTAACATCGGAGCATCTATCGTAAAATCTTATGTAAGCACCTACTCATCTCATCGTCAGTTTATGTTTTCTGAAACAATGACTAATAACGTATTTAGGCTATTCTTAGTTAGTTGGTTTTGCTTACGCAAATTGTAAACGAGAAATTATTGGGGAGGTGAAGGTGAGTTGTGTATTGACCAGCAACAGGAAGTAAAGTAAACCTAGTACTTTGGCAGTAAGATTGTTGTCTTGTTTATGAGGGATGGGAAGGTAGGTAAAATTGCACTCATTAAGAAGTCTATAAGGTCAGCCAGGATTTATGGTATTTTGAGATAGGCATCGGCTGCCGGCACCGGGTACAGTGGTACTCGAGCATGACGTAGGATGAATTCCTCTTCGTACCTAATTATCAGGATATCCTAGTGGCATGCTACTATCGTTCATGAATCTTGAACTCTTTTGGGGGCATCCTCTCATCATTCTAATCTCTTTTCATTTCATCGCCAAAACTTCTAATTTTTATCATATTCCCATGAATTGTGGTAAGTGGTACAAAAGCCCTAAAAGTTTTGGTAGAAAGTATAGAAAAACGAGTGAGGATGGGTGTACATGAAGACTGTAGAGTATGGAGATCGTATGGATGATAACGATTAAATACAAGGAGCTTTTCCCATTAGCTTGTTATGTTAAGTCAATCAGAGAGGCAATGTAGCGTGCAGTTTTTTTCATTCCAAGTGCATTGACAGCGAAAAAATGTGTACACATCACAAAATACATAAATGTTTGATGAGGATGAGCAATGAGCAGATGTGTTAGTATTTGATCCGAGGAAGAATGCTCTCATGAGACGTTAAACAGGCAAAAGTAAAACATTGGCGATTGACGTAGTTGTGCAAATGAGTACATCTCTATATATTATGGATATGATATGAATGAGGATATGCTTGATAATATGTATATCCTGCTCCATGAACTTTACTGCTCAAACTCGATTTGTCGATTTAAGCCCTTATCAAATTGAAAATCCGGAGAGAGAGAGACACGGATATAAATAGACAAATGAAATGAAACCGCCACTTTTTTATAAGCAAAATATTGCAAAAATAATGCACACACAGATGCTTTTGGTTTCACGCTGGAATAAAAAAAACTAATCAGAAAAAGCCTACACAACAAAACCACACCACATAACTTCCCATTTCCAACCACACACAAAATGTGTAAAATGTTTCTACTGCGCAGTAAAAAGATGAGTAGCTAAAATTGAAGTGGATGTGGGAAAGATAATATTAAAACAACAGAAAAAAACTGGCAATAAAAGCCACAGTTATAGAACGATGATGCTTACATAAGACAAATTCCCTTTTATTATTACTTGGTCCTCAAGCCTTATAGAAGAGTTGTCAATAAAGACTGAGGGATACAAAATTTATGGATGGTAGTACCCGCATCAACTTCATGTGACTCTCTAAACAATTAAGCTACTATCGTCATCGCCCCACTCTCCGTTCCCACTATTTAAAGTGCGTTTTTTATGATTATGCAACTCACATCGCTTACAATTACCCCCTTCTCTTTTGACTTGACTTCACTAATTGCAATATTATGTGACGTTACCACACCGCACATAGCACACTTTATAATCTTGTAGTCAAGTAGTATACAACTTGAACATAACAAAGTTGTGCTGCTCGGCCTCTCATCGTTTTAATATGTATCTTACGAACACAACGAGAACCAGATCTAGGCAGGTGCAGCTTCCCAATCCCAACTTTGCTACCTAAAAACACAAGAGACATTGAGTCTTTTGCACTCGGTCATGTCATGTCATGTACGATAAAGCAGCCCGCATTCCGGAGACGACAAGTTGCCTGTAATTAATTCCAATCAGACATGAAATGACTGGGTGAGTATTACACGTCAAACGGATGAGCACACTCACACTCCGCCACTTCACATGACAAAATAATTTTCCTATTGACGTACGTCCGTTTTTTAAGTGTCAAACCATATCGTCCCAACTTGCCCGACATTATCATCCACACTCTTCTGGATACAGTGGTCTACTCAAGCTCTAGACGAGATAATACGTTAATGAGGTAAAAGGGAAAATGTGGAAATCATTGAGCTTGCATAAAGCTCCCTATTGTTCTATACAAGAGCATAAGTTAAAGAGGAGATGAGTAGTGCTTTTCTCCTTTCCCCAAAAAAAATTTGATTGTAGCAGACAAAAGACCCATTTTCTCCTCATTCCTTCAAGCATCATCAGTTCCAGCCAGTGAAGCTTCATCAGCGTCACTTGATCAAAAGTGACACAGTTGTCAAAAAATCTGATTGAGCCTTTAGGGAAGTTAGTGAAAGATTGTATGTGTGGTAGTATATAAAGTTTAACGAAGCAGTAACTGGTTCCTGCTTCCTCAGCATAGTCATTCCGCTGATGACTGACGACAAATGAGCAGTGAACCAGTATAGCATTACCTTGCGTGCGTTATGAAATGAGAGCATTGCATTATAGGTTGACTTTGTCCAAGTGACTGATCAAGCGTATAGATATAAAAATCTTTTACTTTTATATAACATTTTGAGCATAATTCTGACATTTTCCATATTTGACCAAAAGGAAGGAGAGAAGATCTACACAGGCATAATGTATATATGTTTTGTCTGCCCATCGCTCGTATCACCACACTCCCATCAACATCAATAGTCTCAAAAATAGATTCTATATTCGACTCAATGCCGTTACGCTACATTGACTACAAAGGTTCGAGCGGAAGCTGAAAGTCGCATAGAATAGTGGAGCGAGAGACAAGATGATGGTGATGACGACGATGACAGATGAAAAGAAGTGCACATTCACATAGTATATCAATTGGAATCATGCTGATGACCTCCCAGATGACACTTTTTGCTTACGTAAATCCAGCCCGTGTGTCCTTTCATTTATCGAAACTTTTGGTTAGCAAATAGACACACACACGCGCGATCCTCGCTGATTTATAAATAAAATGAGGCGCTTTATTGAGGCAACAAGATAACACATTTACATTCATTCACACAGTCTATTCTATTAGCTTTTAACTACGGAGATTCTTGCTTGAGCAGTTTATCAAAATGTATGATGGTCCACACGGCCAGGCCACTGAAGAGATAGAGATGTGAATACAAATCAATCCAAAATAAGCATAAACTTGAGCTAGTGAGGCGGAAAAAAAGATATGGTTGCTCGCAAATAAATCATTGATTCGTTTGGGTTTTGGTTTGTTTGCAATCAATGCATTACGTACGTACATACATTCTGTGTGTTGATACATAAAAAAGCGACATGCATCACTGCAAATAATGTAGGAGCAATGCGGCAGAGGACATGATTCCTTCAAATAAAAAATATAATTTACTTATCGGCTGAATAGACACAGTTTTGCGGTTGTGACGTACGAACTCAGAGTCGTGTCAGATCTGAACTTGCATTGTATTTATTTGTATACTTTGTATACTGTTAATAAAGCTATATATTGCTCTCTCCGCTTGAGCACATGTGATAAGGTCAACTGCTAACTCCAACTTTGCAACAACAAAAACGTGGTTTAACTACCAAAAACCATCTACTACAAGTATCATCCTTTGTTCTGTTCGCTATATTACCTTGGCCTGGCCCTTTATAGCCCTTTGCTATTTGACATTTTCAATTTGTTCTTTAGACGAAGATGAGGCATGGAAAAAAAGATTGCGATGTCATTCGCGGAAGATCTTTCCAGTTGTAAGAGTAAGATGCAACATCACACGTCACACGAAATTATTATGCATGGAACCTGAACCATTTTCGCAACTGGAGTTCTTTTGAAATGCTAAACAAATTGTTGTATCCTATTCAGTTTGCTATACTTGTGGTAACCTTGCTAAATGTTACTCAATCATGCGTGGTGTGAATGTCTTTGCTTGAGTCTAAGTTAGAATAGAAAAGTGTAACCGACCCAGACCGCAAAACCTATATTGACTTATGTGACTTCTTACGGAGGAAGTGCTGACGTAAAAATATCTTCTTTCCAGAAAGATCCTTTCTAGAAGCGTACACAATGACCTCTGTCTCCACTCTGGGTATAATTTTGACGTGGAATACTAATCGTAAGTTGATTTTCTTGAAATTTGAAAGTCAATATATGTAACCACACCTCGCGTCATCGGCATTTTCATACGATCTAAACCTAATGGAATGGAATGTTGGGAACATTAAATTGTATCTGGCGAGCACTTCCACACCTCCAACTTTTGGCAAGTGACGTACGTAAGCTCTCATTCATGGACTTACCAAGTACCTTTCATTGCTCATTTGCGCTTAGACTATCCTGTTCATTTTCAGAGACACAATATCACGAAAACAATGTCAAATCTGATTAGAGCATGATTGTATCATATTCGTAGGCTGGGAGGACATATTCTCGGAAACATTGACATAACCATCTCTCCTACGTTGACTTCAACTTTCGGCTTCCCTGCAAGCAAATCAAACGTAGTCTTCTGCTAATTGTTTACTGAAGCTTTTTGGCTTCGACCATCTTCGGTTTGACTTCAAGGGAGAAAGACACAAGTTCGTTAGGTAATAATAAGTACAATCACAGCAAAAGCATATATATCGTACGCTACCACTGAAAGTGCGGATTTAGGTTAGTGATGACGTTTGTCGCTCTCTATTTTCCGAGTATTGTTAGCGCGTTCCAATCCGCGTGTGGTGGTAGCTCAACTGTAAGCAGTACACATGCTGTTGATACGAGATATAGCCTTTCCTTTTTTCTCCCAAATACAACCAATTCCCACAAGCCAAATCCGCAATTGATAACGACCCTGGGGTCAAAACGGATGCACCAATAACTGCAGTATTGGATGCAAACACTGAGAATCCTTGTACAAACTCGCATGAACCACGATGATGCTTATATTAAGCTTTAGCGAAAAACTGCCGACGCAAGTGGCAGTTGGCGCATCCTTGTTTTGATTATATTTTTTATATAGTTTTCATCGTCACACGTTTATTTCATCAGGTAAATAGCTGGTGCTACAGACGTAACGCATATATTAGTCATTCACTCAATTGTTTTTATGTGAAGCATCATTACGCCGAAGCCATCCCCTATAACGATGATGACTGTCTACTGACGTTAGACTAATGTGAACTGTAAATGATTCGTAAGAATAGACAAAATGTACGTAGAATTATGCTAACATGGTAAAAAAATGTGAGGAGCTATATAGCAAATTTCCACATCCAACCATAAGACGCGTACAACAACTGACTGACACCTGACGACGAACCTCTCCTCTAACTTGTCGCTCACAGTCTCTGTGTCTCTCAATGAATGAAGCCAAGTCGAAGCAAGGTTGCTCAGTGGACTTTTTTCATTGTGTAAAAGAGGAAGATGTGAATGATTCCTTGCGTTACATAGAGTTCTGTTGGAGACTACAAACCCTTGTTGTTGGCAAGATGTTTAAATGCGTGCGTATGACTTCCACGAAAAAGAGTTGACTGACTATATGTACCCTTGCAGTCATCTGCAAAAGAAGGAAAAAAATGTGCGAAAACTCGGTACTGCACAGCTTGATTCTTCGAAAGAGAAGCTACTCTCCTCTCTCGCAGCAGAGGGTATATCTTGTCAATGCAAAGTTGTGACAAGTGCGTAAGTGCGTAGACGCAGCTTCGGGAAGCCAACTTGCGTTACGCAATGTAACAACGTAACTCTCGCCGCTCTTCTTCTTCTGCAACGTGTGTTCCTCATTAAATCCTTCAGCTATCATATCCTTTATCCATTCCCCCTAAATATTTCTATAGAACTACACGTGCGATGGGAGGATCTCGCAGTGGCTTTCTACAAAAACGTGTGCCTTTTCTATTCTGGTGAAGGTTGCAAGCTGGCAGAACAATGCTGAAGAATGCGCGATAGAAAAAGAAGTCCATTTTCTACCTAAAAACATCTTTCGAAAGTTTCACTCTGCCTTTTCTTGTTATATTCGTTGAGAGATGAGAACTGCAACGCACAATCGACGGCTTCCATGAAGCAAAAAAATGTGATGACGTCAGTAGCCGCGTCTTGTATGCATGTATGCATATACCTATATTCTAATGCCTTATTCATGCAAGTTTTGTGTAACAAAGGGGAAATTCACAGGGTTGCGATTAGCTCATACCATTATTTCCATATCCCAAATCGTCACTACGAAAACTAGGCCTCGTTTATCATCATCACCAAAAAAAACTTTTCCTGATATATATACATTATACTTATAGGATAAAAAAGTGACTTCTCCTCAATAATTTCACACCTTTAATGGTTGGCGAAAGACTGGAGACGGGGAAAGCATATACTCGTTTTTTCTATTTTTAGCCAGGAAAACATGCCTTGTTATCACTTCATTTGTATATACATGATGTTTTTACTGGTGAAAGGAAAGTACACATTTATCTCCACTTTGTGTACTCAACTATTTTTACCTTCTATTGTACTTTTGCAAGGATGTTCTTTTCTCCTACTTTCATTATAGAGATACCTTATCCTAGAGTTTTCTCTGGGACAGAAGTCGGGCACCTGCCATTTATGTTTTGTTACATAAGGTAGATATGTCTCATTCATGTAATTGTGACTATATCTCTTCAATTTGTGACTCGGAACTTGTTTGCTTTTCCCTTCGAACTTTCCTTTGTCTTGCTTCCGGGATTACGTTAGTGTTTGCTTCCTTATACATATACCTTTACAAAAGTTACTTCCGATAGATGTAAGCATTACAGATAGTTATTTAAAGTGTATTTACAAGAACATCAGTAAAGAAAATTAAACTATTTACAGACGAAGTTTTGTGTAAATACGTACCGAAACTTTCCCGTTGAAACAAATGGTATTCTCTTTTAGAAAGTAGGCTTGGGACAAACAATATGCACACGCGCTATATATAAGTATTTTATTTTCATGAATTGGAAACTGTGACCATCATCTTCCCCCATCAACAACAATGGCATGAGCACACGTGCCAGACGTTTATAAGGAAATATGGAAGGAAAGTTGATCTAGATAGATTGATTCTTTGTAAAAAAAACAGGAAAAACTCCCACTTTCCTTTCTCGCCGTCTGTATCACGCTTCCGCTTTCTTTCAATAAGATAAAGTGTCGATGATGTTGATGGCCCATTTCCATTTTTCCACCGTCACCAAACTAAAAGCCACGTGAAGTGGAGTTTTTATGATCATTCCATTACAATTTGTGCAAAGGAACACATCAAAAAATAGTTTTTAGTTCAAGAATTCGACCAATTGCCCCATAGAGAGCTAGCCCATAAAACGTCAGCTAAATGGCCAGAAAATGACAAAAACACGAATCGATGAGAAAGATGTTATGTAATGAGAAGTAATGGGAAAGATGCATACTTTCACTATCTGCATTGCACTTTGCAAACGTAGCAAACCACTTCATTTTACTCTTATTTACTTTAGCGAGTAGACAGTTTGGTGTCGCGGTTGATTGGTTATTTGGAAGGAATGGAGAGCAATTACTCGGAAAATCCTAATTTTATATCCTTCACACATCTACATGTGTTTCGTTTCACACACCACGGTTCAATTCAATATTTTTCCCTTTCCCCTTTCGCCGCGAGAACATGCATTCGCATTCCTCTTATGTTTTTCAAAGTTTTATTGCAAATTTGCAATAGTGCATTCGACGAAAGATACGCTCTTTGAGGAAGGCAGAGATGTACGATGTAGGTAAGTTGTATATTTTATTTACCCATATGTTGAAAAGACCAAAGTGTGATACTAAAAATAGATGACATAAATTTCACCATGATCAAGTCATCAAACAGCATTAGGACGACTTTCATCTCACCCATGATGCTACTAAACGATTATAATAGTGTGTAGAGCAAGACACACACACAAGAGAGAACACAGTTTAAGATGAATGTGCTTCGCAACTGATCCAAGGATTAAAGTGAGTATATCTGATCTCTCCCGATAATGGAATATTTTTTTTTCAACCGCTTTGGCAACTTTATTGGATCATATTCCATCAAGATAATAGGAAATTGAATGGGAGAACCAAGAATAGATTATGTGTTTACAACATGAAGTATAAAAAAATACGTTCAAACGGGTCAAACCCCTCTTAAAACACTTTCTTCAATATTTAACATGTATATATTACGCTGTAAGCAGGTCAGACAGGCAATTTTTTTGAATAATGTTTGGATATGGCGAGGAGTAAGGCAGTAGTTTAAATCTTTCATGTAAACATAAACACATACATTTCGTAAACATTAATATCCGGTTTTTTCAAAATCAAACCGCCTGAGAAAGTATGCATTACCAAAACGTATCTACTAACCTTCTTGCCACTGAGATACTGAGATGGACTTTTTTAATCCCTTGGGCCTTGGGCGTTAGAGGCAATATTAGCATTAATGCAAGCAGAAAACTAAAACGGTACTCAAACCTTGTCTTTAATCTGAATGGTTAAAAATATCGTCTGATAGCTTCCGAAATTGCATATTATGTATATGACCAGAGGACGTATTGATTATGAAAATCTAACTTTTGATAGATCCAACCCAACGAAGGAAAATGAAATTGCATAGATTCAACAGAATACTGGCTGGAAGCAAGTATGGAATTTAACAAAGCACATTTCGTGACAAAAGTATAAATTTCTACAGAAAAAAATTGGAGACTAGGTGGGCGCCTGTTGACAAAATGGTCTGGTGCTTCTGATTGTCAACTCGATGATCTGCCAAAAGCTTCTTGTCAACCGAAAAGTTTTAACGAATAAAAACCTTTGTAACAAGCACTCGTGCTCATGTGAACTTTTCAATAATAAAATTACTCTATACTCGAATGTTTTGTGCAAATTACGCAGTTTAAGTCTATTTCAAGCTCCTCATGAGGACTTGGAGGATGTATATGTTTCTGTGATGATCATTTTGCCAAGTTCATGGATGTGATGCAGGTAGATCTATTACGTACACGACAAACTTTATTGAGCAATATTTTTTTGGAATGGAAGCAATGGAAGGGTAGTTGGGAAATACTCTATCAAAATGCAATATTATACGACAAAAACGAAGTTATTTTTTAAAATTGTCCAGTTCCCATTACGAAGTTGTGCACAATAGCATATTATCTAGTTAAATCTTTTATATACGCCTCCGCTCGAGTTCCAGCACTTTCTGTGTCCTTATGAACTTGACTTGATCCTCCAAAAATATTATCATTCCCTTCAAAACATCCTTGAGCTTCCTTCGTTAATTCATAGAGGACAAAAGTGGAAAAATAATTTTGCTAGAAGCCTTCATTCCGACGGGTAAAACCGGATTTCATTGTTAACAGGGAACACGTAAATATATCAAATTCTATTTTTAACTTGTGAAATAATACTGACACACACACACCAATTTGTCGACAGTTAATGGAGAAATTTGTCAGTATATCGATGCACACTATATCGCCCATCAGTACAATGGAGCTGGGCAATTTTTAGCGTTCGTGTGGGATACAAAAAAAAAGTTTTTTACGTCAGGAACAGACAGCGAAATGAAAAAGCGAAATGAAGTTAAAAAAGGAAGTTAAAGTGGAGCATTGCACGGAAGCAACCTTTGCTCTGGTTTATTAGGTGAGAGATTTTGTTAGAGACGAGAGAGAGAGAAAAAAAACTTCTTGAGAAGTCGCTCAAGAGGAAAATTCCTAAAGTGAAATAAAGCTTGTCCAACACACAGTTCATAAAATGAAACGGTGACCAGTCACAAACAGATGTCGAGAGCTCTCTGTGTTCACTCACGCGAACACACGTTCTCAGTTCAGCTCTTGTGTAAATGATATCGCGAATCATGGATTATTGTTCTGACAAAGCATTCTTGGAATCCGGCAAGGATAAGGAAAAGACATCACAAGCTGTGGTGGTATTTGGTGTATACGTATAATCTCTCAGACAAAATAGAATTTGGTACTTGTCCAAATCAATCAGAGTGAAAAGAAGAAGAAAGTTATGAGAATGGTAGACGAAGACGGAAATGCTTTGAGAAGATCCTCCAGATGGTCACAGTAACATATTACGTTATTCCCATTAACCAACTTTTCCCTTTATATTATGCAATGAATTATTTGTTAATTCAAGAAATACAACATGACATAATATACAAGGATAAGTCTAAAGCTTATGCGGTCACGCGATCCGAGCTATAACCATAAAATAACGCACACATGAGAACGGCTCGAATCGAAAGATTAATGATGGCTAAAAATAGCCCGTTTGAAATCCACATCGGTTCACTTGAACACTTCGGGAAGTGTACAAATGTTCAGCAAACCATAAAAATGACGAGGCCACCGAGTGCTGAAAGCGATTATTCAATTCTCAAAGCAATAAAACAACTCACGATTACACGGATTATTATGTGTGAAATGGGAGAGAAAACATAAACAAGCAGTAACTCGTGCTCTTCCAGTCAACTAATCCCACCTACAGAAAGTTTCACCTTTAGTCTGGACGAGTGCACAAAATAATTAAATGGCTACAGTAATCAGTTGGTATTTCAAGTGTGTAAGCTTCCGAGGATGTGAATAGAGGGGAAATTATAGATACGTAAAAGAGCAGCAGCAGCAGCAAACCTTGAGCACTAGTGACGTGAGAGGAGGAGGATATATGCATAAAACTATTTTAATAATTGCGAGATTTACAACATTTTCCTTAATCACGGAGGCGCGCCATAACGGATCGCGATAGTGAGCGAGTAGTAGTCTAAAAATAGACGGTTGATGCTTTGGGAAGAGGTGCTTTGGACTCTTAATTGCAGGTGGTTCGTAATGGAACAAAGGAGAAAATCATGACGACAGAGATGTACCTGCTGCCTTCAAATGCAATAAAGTGGAAGCATATTGGGAAAATTCCAATTTAGAACCACTGGAGTAAATCTGTCTACACATTTTTTTTCATAATTTGTATGAAACCTTAGAACAGAAATAGACATGGAAATTCTCGGGGGAACATGGGACTTTGGATTGTAATGTAAGCGTAACACGCTAATCTTGGTCTAAAAATACATTCGCACAGCGAAATTTCTCCGGAAGCCTTTTCATACTTCTTCCGCGTGCAAAAAATATATGAGCGACTGCGAATAAACCACCTTGCCTCACCTGAAATGACTCGGAGAAAAATTAATCTGCCCACGACTTAAAATGAGTTTCGGCTATTTTTAGTAATAAGTGTCAGAAAAATAAAGCCGACGGTCGTCATAAAGTTCTCAATATTCAAAGTCGTGTGAACTTTGAAACCACTGACTCACATTCAACTTTCAGCACAATGAGATTCGTCACGTTTTTACATACCTGCTTAATATTGAATATTACTAATCGTAATCAGGCATAGTCATACTCTCGCCATGTGAATAGGTAATTCCTAAAAATAAATTTGAGCTAAAAATTCATTTGTCACTCGCTGTGATCATCATGATCATGAAATAGCTCTTGAAATACACTTTGAAATCCCATTTCCAAATATTACTATAAATATATAAAAATTCCACAATCCACATCCGTCCTCCTTTTTGTTAAAGCAAATGACCACATTCACCCCCCCCAAGTAAGTTCTAACACAAATGGCTACTATTCTCTCTTGATGTGACATCAAGGTCTTTCCCATTAGATTCCAATCCAGAGCGTAAGTGACTCGAACATGCATTACTGTCGTTATCAAAGTGACACGGATGAAGTTGTATGTACCTAAACATAATGGCTTTTGACTCGCGACGGTCGACGGTCCTCTATGTAATCCAGTCGAACGAAGGAAGAGCATTCACGCAACATGGCATAAATGCTATTTATTATTATGTCGGTTTAGTTGCAATCGCCTAAAAGCATATAGCTTTCTAGTTTATTCTACCTGCACCATATTAGTATCGACTTCAGGCAAAAGAACAGCTCTAAAAAACTCGTCGGAGTACCTGGATCGGATGTATCGCAATGTTTGCTAAAATACTTATAGCTTGTGAAATTCCAACGTAGAGAGCCATGCCAGTGGCATAAGGGAAATGCAACAGAGGAGTATAGTCTCGATAATCGACATCAGATTCTACATACAAAATGCATAATACCTATGTCAGATTATAGTGGGACGCATCTATCAAGAACAGCACACTTTGAATTGCCACACATGTTTTCCTTTCCAGGGGAGACTTTGAAAACTGCTGGAAAAATTGGATATAGGATATATATCATGAATGATGGTAAATGATTACTACACTTGTACCACTTCGCTATTTATAGATTTATATGTGTATTTCTCTCGTAAGCCTTGATGTTCTCGACGAGAGATGTGGTTTCCAGCTCAGAAACAGCTTATCAAATGAGTTTCCTTCCCTTCCAGGAAAAATAATTTGTTTTTCAAAGTAGAATGGAGAGAGGGAAACTAAGTGAATACATTTCGTAAGTTATACGGAAGCCCTGTAATTCCCCCTGGTTTCTCTTATCCTCAGCTTTCATGCTTTTCTTCTCCAGGCTTTTCTTTTTCCCCTTTCCTGCTTTCTCACAGGGGGAAGTCATTAAGGGCAACTAAGTGAACGGAACATGGGATCTGAGCACACTCTAGAGGTTGCCGTTGGAAAGCTCTCCCTTCAAACCACTTCCACATGATGGGACAATTGATATCCCACTTTGGTCTGTACTGTTGCTCCATTCTCCTCTGTCTCAATCTCCTTTCCACTCCATTCTCATCTTTCCCTTTGCTCGTATCATTTTCTCACGATCAGAGCACCACACCACACATACATAGCACGTCGCATCGGTATTCAACGGAGGACAAACAGGTGTACATTTGAGACACAAGCCATATAAAAATTCAATGTGTGTACTCTTTCTCCAGAGGAAAACCGTTTAGTAGTATGATAGTGCAGTAGTATGTAGTTAGAGCAAAATGTAATCTAATTCTGGAGGGAGAAAAGAGATGAGCGCTGGTTGTGAAAAAGGATTCTAAAAATAGACAAAAGTGAAAGCACTTCAACAGACAAAAGTGGATTAGATGATGACATGGAACACACATATACAACATGCAATATATAGGTGACTAGGGTTCCTCAGATGAATTATATCAAACAAAAGTGGCTTTCACTTGTGCAATATCAGAGCTCAAACGGGTGCTTTATGTGTGGAAAATAAAAATAGAATGTACGCACATCATGCTACACTACTACCATCTGCAACATTTACACACATTATGGTTATTGCATGTATCTCCTTCAAATATTTAACAGAGAGGCGTTATTCGTTCCACAAGATACCATAACCGTTTGGTCGGAAACAAGCATAGCAATTTACTTTTGGGGATGAAAATAAACTTCATATCTAAAATTGAAATTGCCATCCTTTGGCATTTTAGCTTTAGCCTTTCTGGATTCAAGTGAAAAGTTTCAACACGTTTTACATCTTCTTCGCGTGTACTTATGTATTGTATGCTAGCATACGTTCCCGAGATGTCTGCTCTGTGATATAATTTTGTATATATTTATTTGTGTGTGAAAGGAGAAAGTTCAGTCGAGTATTGTGTTCCAGGAACGTTTACCATGTCAAGTATCAGTATAAAACAGCATACCCTTTGTGTCATGTTCACACTTCTCATACGACTATATAGTTTGTTGGAGTTGGAGGTGCTGGCAAACGGAGTCAACGAAGCGTGTGTTATATGCTTCGCTGCTTTTCGCTGACTTCTGTATTAAATGAGGAAAAGTAATTTTTCAAACTCTGTCTCTCTTGAACATAAATTTTTTTCAACATGGAGTGCGCCTGAGTATATGTATTTCAGAAATTTTCCACAAAAGAACTCACATTAATATGTTACAGGGAGGGAAAAAGTTTTTTCAGTAAAAAATGCGATGATGAAGATTATAGTGGTTCGTAGTGTTTGATATCTTATTATTGACAGTTGCACACGTCAGGTTTACCATGATTGCCTAGTTCCTTTATATCCCCTACTTCAACATCCAAGATAAAAAGTAATTCTCTAAAAAGTTTCGCCACAATTTTTTCTACTTTTAGTTGGGAAACATTGCTTAAGTAGCAATTTTTCAGAAAGCATATATACAGGATGTGGATTGGATAATGCTCCCTTTTTTAAAAGTATAGAGTGGAATCGCTTTTGCACAACGAATGTCAGATAATCTCATGCGAAAGATGAATTTCTTTCAGTTGAGAAATCCATTTCCACAGTCTTACAGAGTTGTGAAAGCCTCCAGCACACACAAGTGGAACCAGAATGGGCCCTTTTTGCGATCTACTTGGAGATAAAGCAGCTGGAGCCAATCACTGGAAAAGTTATTCCATACTCAACATACCTTGTGCATTTACCAATATCCAGATGAAAGTATGGTTTCATGGAAAATGAGCTTTCCATATACATATACTACAGCCACATCCATATTCTCACTAAATAAGTATTAAATTCCTGTCAGTGTGTCGAAAAGTGTTCAATTTTTCACAATGGACTGTTTTATATTACACCAATTTCCAGCAAAATGAACAAAAGAAGGCTCATTCATTATTCTTCGAATGGATTTGTTATCTACTCGGCCTGGAGCTCCGTTAAGAGATAAACTTCTCCTTGACTTTGTCGATCATTATTTATAGTACCAGTCTGACTGTCTCTTTAGCCTCAAGAACTAGCTGAGCGACATCTCAAACCTCATACGACACGCTAACCAAAACCTTCTTTGTTCGACAACTATGTAATCGCTTCTCAAATTCCTAAGTTAAGTTTCATCTTTCAACTGTCCCATCATCATCAGTGATCGCTCGTTTCAATTATTAGAGTTAGACATGTTCATGTCGGAGAGTCGGTTCGGGATCGGTGTCACTAGTCACCGATATTACACAAAGGAGCTCGTCGTCAAGGCTGTTCCAGACATAGTCTGGAAAGTCATGTGTCCGTGATTGTACTGACAGATCACTTTCATATTTTTTGGAAGCCTTCTTTACTCTGAATTTGCACACAAACAATGTAAGTAGTACGGAGTAGAGAGACGAATTTACGCTTCAGACTCTTAATCAAAAGTACAATCCCCTTTCTCTTGTATATTCTCTGAAGAGATCAATGAAATGGAATTTGGCTAACTTTTTTATCATATGGACTTTCCGCTTACACGATCAACGCCGTCTATGATCTAATCTAATATCTTCATTATCCCTTAAATTTCGCGTTGTACTTCAAACGAATTCATACTGATGGTATTTAATCCTCTATTTAATTGGCTTTCCCTTTCAAACTTTTCATTTGACTGGGACCAGGCGGATATGAGAGGGAACTCATCCGCCTGCTTTTGGCATTTTCATGGATTTGGCCTGTCTAGCTGACATTTAGACGCGTGATTTATAGTGGTAAATACTTTCATTCGGAGTTGGGCAATGTACATATTCATTTAGGTCATGAAATATGAATTTAAGCAATGAAAGTAATATAACAATTTTAAACTGCTTAATAAATTTTCCATTAATTTAGCGGATTAAAACATTCTCAAAATTGTCGTCTCACTCATCACCACTTTCACCTGGACAAACTCTAACCTGATATATTAAAATTTTAGTAAAATACCTGCTGTCCTATTCTTTGGAATTCTTTCCTATATTTTATTTTAACGGCGGTTGGAAGCATCAATAATTCTGAATTTCGCAAAGCTATTCATCACCAAATTCCTATTGTAAAATAGGCTGAGATTGTAAAATGGCGGTTATCAAATCCTGCAAATCCCATCAGACAGTTATATAACCTCAACGAGCTTTGTATTATGTTCAACTCCCTTGAACACGATGAAAATTTCAAGAAGTCGCAAAGATACTTTTAATCACTACATAAAGATTATATCTTACAAAGGATACTTCAACCCTATAATTATCACTTCAGGCAGATAGACACGAGGAAGATCTAAAGGGGTAGCTTCAAATGAGTAACCAATACCCTTTTCTCTTTGCAACCGGAGAGTTTTCCCGAATTTGAAATCCAAGCAAATTGGAATTAGACTTGAGCGAGCGAGGGTATAGTGTAGTCGTGCATAACATCAAAGAGAATTTCATACACGCATTGAACGAATTATTTTATAGCAAGTGCATGACTAACACAGATATCCAAGTCAGGATTTTCATTTTCACGCTTAACAACTGTATTGTGATTCACTACCCAAGGTCGGATTTCACTCTACGATACACACGAGACAGTTTGTGTTCACTCTGGCAAGATGTCCACTTGATAAATGAGCAAGCCCGGGATTCAATGTAATTCAATGCTGAATGTTTGTTGGCACCCACCACTCGTAAAGTTGTGGGAACTGATGCGATATATACTATTTTTGTTCCATACTCGAGATTCGTCCCTCTAAATTATGTCACTCGAACGAGTTGGAAAATCTCTCGGTTTTTATTCAAATGTGAAAGTTTAAAGGTGACCGAAGACGTAAACTGATGTAAGCCATGCGAACATGGTGCATCTGCTTTGGCATTGCATCGTTTGGGTGTTAACAAAATAATGTAAAAGGAAATGAGTAATGCTTGATTCAAGGTCGGGTAACATGAAATTATGGTTTCCGGTATTTCTTTGGTGTTTTGGAGTTGGAATCCGTGTACTATTTGCAAAAATGACATTTTGCTCTACATAGCTTTAAATGCCTGCAAAAATGCTTGAATGAAAATTGTGTAATGATTGACCATTCAGGTAATGCCAGAATTAACTTTGTAAGCTAACATAATCGAATGCAAGTACGATGAGTATTTATTTATATTTTACAAAAGTTTGCGAACTTACCATACAAACGGAATGATCGTCATTTGCGCTTTGGGTCCGTCGAAGAAATCTTGCGATCTTCGAATCTTTTACAAGCTTCTTACTTGACTCTGCATACAACCAAAAAATTTATGGTTACTAAATTAAGTCCGTGACAAGTTTCATTTTGCAGACGTACTTATTCTATCCACTTACGTATGTTCTAGTTCTACCCATTTTGAGGATACAGATATTACTCTGTGTAAAAATGCATAAGGTATTTAGTTGGACAAGATCTGGACTCTGGACACATACTTAGTATAAATTGATGATGTGGGTGTGGGCGGATGATGAGCTTCTGACCTACCGCTTTCAACAATAAAAAATTCATTTGCCTTCGGCCTCCCATCCTCGCAACTGCATTTAACAGCTTAATCCCATAAAAAATCCCCTCTTAAACGGTTATCATTCTGATCAGGGAAGACTTACTAACGTCAAGTGTTGTTATATATTTTTTGCTACCGTCACATTGACGTAACATGAGATTGTGCAAAACAAAGTTGTTGCCGAATTTGGCATGTTTATTATAGGCTCTCCGACATATAGCATCTATGCCAGGAAAAGGTATATAGCAAGGCCCTTTTCACACACACGTAGGGTAGCTTTTTTTAAAAAAAACAATTAGGTTACTTACGTAGTAACCCGTCATGGATGTCGATGTCATTTTGCTCCTACCACCCACAACAAATTCTATAATCCTAACCTAGCACTACACAAACTTCGTCATCTGCTAACTTATCCCAATAAAATTGCATATATGCATAAAGTCATTGTATTGTCATCAGTTCATTGCCCGCATCTAATCTAATTTTACGTATCACGAGAGAAATCTAGAAAGCTTTTACCTCCTCCTCCTCCACCTGAGCTCGTTGATGAGCTCTCTAAGTGATCTCCGGACCCATACTGAATGGATTTCGGGGATGTAGAAGGATAGAGAAATTGTGTTGTGTTGTCTCTACTTGGACCGCTTTTACGCTCAACTCCCCCGACGTCTCCTTCGCCTTCAACGCTTTCCGAAAGAACGTCAGTGCTGCGACTTGATCTAAGCGTGGCCTACAAAAAGAAGCGTCGTAATAGAAGGAAATATTAACTCAAGGAAATAGGACGATGCTGCTGATATAATCTGGATTTCCTTTAAAAAACTTTGTTAATAATTATAATTAGATAGAGCTCTGGCTGCTGGTTAAAAATTTAAAATGAGTTAAAATAAGTTAAGGAAAATAGTGTAGTAAAAGACAGTAAATTAGAACAAAAAGAAAGATTTTTTATGCAAAAATTCGGAGAAGACAAATTTTTGTTTCGTTTCATTAGCCTCTGAAGTTATAACTGAATTCCAAGATTATCACTTTCCAGTATTAATTTTGTACAAAGTCAATTAATTTGGAAACAAAAACTGTGCACATATAAATATTGTACGTATCTCTAGATGCTATTGGAAAGTGAAAACTTACTTTAAATTGGGATGTTAGTTCATCGACCGTCTGACTTTGGAAATCGAAGTTAAACGTTGAAGCCTTGGGTGTAGCTGATGCCCAACTGGGACTTGAATCACTGCCACTACTTTGGGCCAGCTCCAAGTTTTCGTTCCGCATCTGAGATTGAATTTTATAAAAACAATTTTCACTAAATAAATTGCATTAAATTATGTGACAATAAAGATTACACGAGAATCCAAAACATTTGCATAGCACACATCACTTATCAATTGCACGGTTGAATGTGAATGACATTGGGAATGGGAATTGGAAACTTTCCGTGGTGGGGCAATATGTAATTGAAGCCAAAACGCGTTAGCTAAAGAATATATATTTCAAACGCCAACGCTTTCGAAACAGGAATTGCACTAGCTTGAATAGTATATAATCATAATAAACAAAGATTAATTGGATTTCGGCATATTCCACTAGACACTATCTTCTGATGCCACTCTCACGCCAAAGTAAAAACGAAATCGATGTTACAAGTGAAGCAGAGTATCAATTATCACAGTTTTCTTTTGGCAGTGGCATGTTCAATGTTCATCGAACTCGATACACTTGTGAGCATTAAATAAAAGAACATTTTGCCACATGCAACATTCATGTTCATAGGTGAAATGACGCAAACTCCTCGTCCGTTATAAATTTTACAACTTTAAATTGGTAACGCAATCAATAAATTGTTATAAATGTAAGAATATCTCATCTTCGTTAATATTTTTACATAAGCAAAAAATCCAACTTGCGTCACAGCATTTACTCCCGCAATAAATTCAGAATTCTTCCGATGCTAAATTTGGTTTTATTTGATGCTTTCCGGTTATATGATTTTATAATTGTCACATTGTCAGGTAAATACAATTCTTCGCAATTTTCAGAAATTGAGATCATAGACGACAGTGTGGAGAATTCCTTTGAAATGGATGCAATACTATAAATATATATTAATTGTATGTCGAAGGAAGTCTCATGTTTTTTGGATTAAGAACACACAGTTTGAAGGCATATTTGAAGAAGTAGATTTTTGAGATCCCAATTATTTTTTAATGGGGACTCATACCTCCACACAATATCGATTCTGCCCTTACACTTTAAAATGTGGGTTGTGTACAAATCAACATAACAGTTTATAGATTTTCTTGAAATACAAAACGCTATTCATGAAGTAAGGAGAATATAAAATTGTATAATCATTGTAGGCATAAATTCACTGGAGATACATTATCTGCTGCTATAACCCTTTGATTGCGTATTTCCGCCTTTTGAATCCCATTCCACGTTTATCCAAGTCACACACTTCATAAAAACTCATTTGACGATGAAGGTTACTTTCATTATCATCCCACTACAGCGAGATAACATGAAAGTATCTCCATGAAACACACGCGTTTGCTGCCCCCTACCATGGGATTCCAATTAATTGGGATAATGAGATGCAGAGTTATGGTTATGATCATGGCATGTGTGGGACCTTTTCTGTGTCAAACCCACGCATTCTATGTGTAAAAAAAGCTTCATATGCGAATAAAGTCAAACGTAGTTCACGATCCATTATACACATGCTCAATACCGATAAATCACCTCGTTTTTGTTTTTGACAAAGAGAAGAATGGTGCTAGAATTCTATAAATTGAACTTGCCGAGTAAAAAACCAGGCCACAAACGAGTTGAAGGAGGAGTATTCAAAATATAAGATGTTGTGATCTCAGTTATCTGCTCGCTTTGTGAATTGTGAGAGGGCTGTTATTCATTTTATCGCTATCATTCTCTATTTTTGAGAAAGTGGAACATACTTCTCCATGAATTCTCCATGAATTTTGACGGCCACTATTAATTATAAATTAATGACCGACATCAAAGGTCATTAACAAGGAACAAATGCGTTGTAAATGAGCCTTATTCTCCGAAGTGATTTGAGAACAATAAGAACTAATATCACTTTTAGAAACATATACCATTTATTACCTAAATTTAGAGATGCCCTTTGTCAAGGACAAGTGATTTTTTTCAGATATGTTCTGCTCTCCAAATTAATGAGTTCTACCTTAACCTATTATCATTATTTCAAATGTGTTTTCATTCCATAAAAGTGAGCAATTTCGTGCCAATCGTGCATTCATTTAACGCATTAGCAATTTTTGCCGAATTTCGTAACTGTTTTGCGTGTTTTCATCGGCTAATTGCAAAATTTCAATGAAGACTTGAAATTTCTTTTTCGGAAAAAATACAACATATCATGAATACGGGCGGTATCCCATGTCTCGCCTGTCGAGCAAATTGCCTCATGTTTAGAGCATATTTTCATATTTTTTTACGAAAAGAAAACAAGCCGATGACACGTTGCACCATGCCATTTTGTCTAGCTGTCTAGTCGCAATAAGCGCGACACAGGAGGAACGACACGAAAATCCACTCCGAAACAAGGGAAACAAAATTTGAAATGAGATCGGCTAGCGTAATAAAACGTCGTTGCTCCTCTAATGAAAATAAATATGCGAGCAACCGTCTGCTTGTGAAAGATGTTAGTAACGTACTGTTTTATCTCATTTTATGCTTACCAAGAAGCAACATTACAGTAAAAGAAAAGAGCCATACATATTTGTGCTCACTTATCTTCATTTTTTCCACATTTCAACCATCACTTATCGTGTACACTTGGGAGAGGCAGTGATGCAAACACAGAAAAAATGGAGAGGTGCTTTTGAAGACGTTGAGAATATGAAATATAATATTCTGACGCGTGAGCCCTCTTCCATTAGAAATTCTGCTCGTTACACTGCTCTAGTCTACGTAAGGGACACAGAAAAGGAGAGAATTCTAGAAACTCCTGGTTTACAAATGCATTTATTCATGTTTCTCCATACTACACCGACACGGTATGTAGCACACGTCGAGGCAAAAGGAGTTAAGTGAGAATAATAAAAGGCGCACACAAATTGGCCACATTTCAATTAACTAACTAGATCCTTCTCGCATTCTACCATACTACGGCTTCCACATTATTATTATCTGGCTGCTACTAGTTTTCCCTTGTTCCAACCATAACCCAGATCATTTACTCAGGATGTTCTATTCCGTTGTGGGGGCGTGCAGAGGCACATGCACATACTTATCAGAGTGAAACCACAATGTTATTATGTATGTGTGTGCGGGGAAAAGTGTGTGGTCGGAAGAGCGCGTGCATTTTCCCATCACTCTATAACAGTTTGTTTGATTTCATATGTGCATTTTTATACATGCAAAAGTTCCATGTTACTGCTGACAAGTGCAGAAAATGTCATTTTCCTGGCAGATGCACCTCCATGGAACTCGGGTGTAGATGATGGGGCAATTACTTTTACTTTGGGGTAGCTCAGCTAGAACATAATGTGGTTACTATTTCTTTACAACACTGTACAAGTATCATGAGTACAGATATATGACACAAAAAGCTATCGTCCATTATTTGGTTTGCCGAAATTGCACTATGAGCGGGGATACAAATGTCGGCAGTGGGGAAGAATCCAGGGATTTCGTGACTTGTGTTTACTCTTCCTGTTTTTACAACCGACTACCGTATGCTTGACCATATGAAGGTGCTTTACTAACACACAAATACATAATATGTCCTATTACAAATATATTCTATTTGTAAGTACATCTCCGTCTGGTTTAATCAAGTTACCAAAAAGGAAGCTTTCATGGATGAATTGCGCCATAAGCACTTACTCGGTATATGGCCACATAAGTAAGACACTTTCTCTTTATTCTTTGAAGGAACTAAACACAGAGAAAGGTCTGTGTAACGTCCTCGTGGGTATGCAATAAACCCAAAGAAAAAAAATAAACGTGAGCTTTGTCGTCGGCCATTCTGAGGTATAGTTCCACAGGGAATTAAAGAACGTATACGACGAGAAATTAGCGGAAATGCGAGTGGAAAGAAAGTGAGTTGTATATATGTGTGATCCACAAAGGAAAATTGCATGGTTATTGTGCACACTCGGGTTTCTTTGTTTTTTCTATATACTTTTTCCCGCAAAGAAAATGTAATCAAAACATCACATGAGGTTCATGAGTGGAGGCTAGTGTCCTCTGTAAACATTACACACAGTATATTTCACGAGAATGTCACCTCGTTTTTTGCAATTTGTTGCTGCTTGACTTCTGTGCTGTCCCCTACTTTCAACATCACAGTTTGGCCAGGAGTGTTCAATGTGAAAACGCTCACGGATGGTTTTTATCCCAGAGAGAGAGAGTCTGCAACTGGGCAAAATCGTAATGAATTTTAAATAATGAACATGTGGGATTGGGAAAGTGGAGAGGGAGCTCCTCATGCTTATTTGATGCGTCTGCCCAATTGATTGCGGTGCCCTTTTGTTCGACCACCGCACACGTCAACTTATCAGTGTCAAAGTAACCGCTCCTCTGCGAGACGCTTTTCCTCATCATTTAAACTACTTTTCTTCCACAATGACGCTCTTGGTCCCACTTTTTTTTGCCTCATTACATAAACATTTTCTATTCGACTAAAACCTTGTGTAGCCTTGCAAGCTCTTGCCTCACTGACAAAGTGTAACCTGTCCTTTTGAGTGCGAAAAGTGAAGGTCTTTTCTCCCCTTCATATCCCACTCCAAATTCGTTTTTTCTCGTATGCGTACCTATCTGTGAGTTATATTCAAAGTTCGAAACAACGGAAGTATATATACCTAAAAGCTACATTAGTTTTTGCTGAGACCTCGAGCAAAAAAAAAACTCACTTTCACCTTTCAGAAGACAAAAGGCCTTGGCTTTTCCCCATTAAGGAAACTGCTTTAATTTCCGTTTGAATCGGTGACGTCGACAACATGCTTTCAACTATGGCGTCAGAGCCGCATATTCTCCTCCATGTTTTCTGGCGCAAAATGTCATTATCATATATGGGCTGGCTGGAGAAAGTGTTCTTCGTGGTTTCGGGATTTAGTAATTTTCCCATGCAGGCATAATCAGAGACTCGCTTATATAAACTCGTAAAAGGCTGTGCCCGAAACTTACGAAAAAGACAAAAGGGAAACTCATGCTGGCTGAGAGAGCAAACAAAGGAGACTATATGCGATTCCTTTTATGTGTTCTGAAAGGAGTACAAAATTCCTACAGACCCACACACATGTATTTTCGTTGGAATAATTAGTTGTACGAGTGGTGGAGCTGCTGTGCTTTATGCTAATTTTCTGTTTGATATTTCCATGCGTCAGCTTAGGATATGGAGAAAAACATACTTTAGGACGACGGAACGTGTTCATGTTTAAAAATTCTTCCTTGATTCATGTTAAACTTTTATGTGAAGTCGCAAACTGGGATATGCTATCAACAGGAGAATATATTGGGAAACATCGCAAAAAATATATATCCTCGCTCCCGTTTCAGAAGATGATGAGGACGAGACGACGAGAGTGACATTCCCATTTCAATAATCATCCGCAAAATCAGGCAACGTAGAAAACAAAAACAAAATCCTTTCTGCGTGACTTCCCTATGATGAGTCTACGATGATGAGACTCCACGTCCACATCGGGGAACATTATTTGAAACCGCAGAAAAGGGAAACGTGAACACTCATCAACCTTTTCCCGATCGTTGCTTTCACCAGAGAATGCGGGACAATCCGATCTCGTACACTTGCGAAAACGTTGTATGGAGTACCTGGAGAATGGAAGTGTTTCAAAACAGGGATCTCCATAATATGCATAATGTCATTAGAGGTTTCCAAAAGCATATGATGTGTCTGCAATATTATATTTAGCATTCTATATTTGAAATTTTCACCTCTCATTATAGAGCCATTGCATTTGAAGAGAAGGAGCAGAGGAGCCAAGCTGCCTACATCATGATGTCTCCATTCATCACATCAAGTATGTGTGCTCAATGTGCGCGCTGCCATTTCACGAACTTTCTCCTGCTCCCTCCTTTTCATACATTTATATTGATAAGAGCTCTTAAAATCTGCCCTACTGCATCTCGATCTCCTTCTTCTTTTGTGGAGTCGAGCTTTTAGCCAAAATCAGATATGTCAGCAGCGTTCATTTCGAATTTGTATAGATCGTGCCTCCGCTTTTTTTGTACGGTTTCTGCATAGAGAAAATGATATGACAGTGAAGACAATATTGCAATTCTTTGATTTGATCGTATTACTATCATTTTTGGTCGAATTTCCCATTTACTTTAAATAGATCATGTTCCCAGACATAAATGGAAATAAATCGGGAATATATGTGTGTATGTATATGTCTATGCTTGTGAAATAGAGAAACGGTAGAGAACTGATTTTCCAGAGAACATTTTGAATATTATTGAATCAGACAGAGAAAATGGGATGGGAAAGTTATTGAGGGAGAATGTGCCTAAAAATAAAACCTCCCTGAAAAATCTCTCTCTCACACACACAAGAACTCCTCAAGGCCATCCATGTCAGAGAGGCTGGAAATATCTAGGGAACTTTTGTCAACTCAACTAATTTCAAGAGACTCTCAATTCACTTTTCACTCTTTTAACTTGTCATTGTGAGTTAGGGAAGTTGTCTCGGGATTACAGGAATGTGATCTCAAGCATAAGAAATCGATACTTCAACTACCAACCAGAATGTATATAGTACCTCCTGAAAGAGTGTGGCTATATGTATGTCCTTGTCAATTGTCTCAGGTGGTACTTAAAAATAAAAAGAGAAGAAGAATCAATACCAACTTCTCAATATGGCATCGCTCATTTCTTAAATAAGAAAAACGAGTAAAAAGCTTCAAGAGTTCAACCTTTTCTCCGCTCCCCCAGAAAAGTGGGGGAGAGCTCTTGAATGGATAGGTCGCGCGCGAGTGAAAAAGTGAAAAGTTGAAACGATGAGAGTGTTCTCAAAAGCGAATAATGTCTTCCATCTTGAATCCAATATAATAGAGTATGAAGACTAGGTTCACAAACTATTCGTTAGTGTTAACTTTTGTTCGTGAACACTGAACTGTAAAATTATTTTTTCCTTACAAAAGTAGCTTGCTTGAAAGCTCCTCATCCCTACATATTACCCATTGAGCTCGGATTGCTGGAGAAAAAGGAAGATATACTTACTTACATTTGATTGTAACTACATTTTTATTAAATCGGATTTCGATTTTTCTCAAAAGATGTTAAATAGCTTTTCCGTCTGGAATCAGGTGAAAGATCAGACTATTTTTCAGATATGAGGGAATCCTTTTAGTACACCATTACCAATGAATGGCACATTATTGCTTTTACATGCATCTCTGTGCAAAGTGGTTTTAAGTTGAGTCTCTCTCAGCTTTTTGGAAACGATGAGGAGAAAAACGTGTACATATTTTATGCTTTGGAAAAAGGCTTAAATTCTTAAAAAGCATACATCTGAACTGAATCCTATAAAATCTATAATATGTGAATGAAGTAAGAAATCATTTTTTACTATTTTTATATTTATAGGCTGATCTATAAAAAAATTCCCATGAGTCATGATAAGCCCAACAAGTATGCCCAACTTCACTCTTTGATATGCCTAAGCCCAATAAAACGTAAAGAAAAATTGGGGGAATTTTTTTCTTCTGTATTGGTTCGTCGTGAGAAGGCATGTGGAGAGAGAGAAATAAATTGCATGCGAGGAGCACCATACTGTCTCGCACAACGGCAACATGTCTTTTATCACTTCCTTTCCTCCACTTTTCCCTATTCGATTCGTGCAGAGCACACACTCATCCTCCTCCTCTCTTCATTCTATCCAATTTTCTTGAGAAAGTTTCGGACAAGTTTTTGTAGTGCCATCGTTTGATTCGATATGTCACAAGTCACCGCTAATACGACAAGTGTAATGCTGCGTGTGGCATGCTGGACGACATTCACGGAGAGAGAAAATTGGGAAATCCCGTGCAAACAAGGCGAGTGTCGTCGATTCGAGCTTGACAGCCAGCCTGTAGCTGTCACTCTCCATTTTGCACGAATTAGACAAAGTATGTATTGCACAAGTTCATATAGGCATAGTCATTAACGGTTTAAGTATAGCAATTGGAGTATGTTCCCTACTCTCACACGAAATGCTCTCTCTTTTTTCTTATACGAAAAAATTGTGTAAAAATGAGTTTCAGTTTGTAGCCCTGTAGCAACACGGATGGATGAGTGGACTAATGCAAAAAGCTCATGAAATAAGGCTCAAAGCAAGAAAACTTAACTCGTTTACGAATATGTGACTGTGACTCTGGAAAGTGGACACGTTTCTCTCTCTCTCTGCCGCACTAGTTCACACACAACTGCCAAAATCCATCCTTGTCAGCGAAGGGATTTACGGGAGTGAGTTTGGCAGCATGTCAAACATATTCATCACGCTATCGCTTCCCCTCTTCGTTCTGCTTTGCCACGCTTTTGCAATAAGGAAAAAAGGAAGTACAGAAGCAAACCTCATATACATAAATATATGAACAAACTCCAATCTTTTTTTTATGCTTTTTCACTTCATATCTGAGCTTGTGACAAAGTTTTCAAAAAGCACTTTCCTCATAATTATTTAAAACACACATACTACTTTTTATGTAGTCCGCAGAAAGAGAATTAATCTCTTTGAAGGTTGTTTTGAGGTGGTACACTCGAGAAGAAGGAAAAAAAGTTGAGTAATGATGTGAGGTTATTACTCAAAAGACCTGATGTTGTAGATGAGAGAAGTTCCTTCAGGTTTGGCTTGCTGAGCTCCTCCTGTTAAAATCAGGGAGTGCGCAACGACTCATTTCCGAAAGGAAAAAAAAAGTTTCACTCCATTAAAAACAGAGAGATGTGTGGAGTGGATGAAGAAGAGAGAGTGAGAGCTTCCTCTTCACTTGAATAATTTATAGTGTTGATGAAACTTTCATGGATATTTTGGGATTTGATGAGGAATTATGGATTTTGGGGAGGAAATTGGAACTTCCCTATAATTAGACTTATGATATCTTAAGGATATATTATGTGCTTTATATTCGAACTGTGTATATGTATGATGATGGGTACACTATGTTAAAGTAGATATTTCCTACGAGAAGATGTATCTTTTCTGCGAAAACATTTTCAATGCTAGATTTGGCTTACGATAAGGAAGGAGATATAGTAAACATGATGAACCAATAGATTCAGAAATCAACTTCGTTTTCTTTTCATCTGAAAAACTACAAGAGTTTTCATTGAAATTTAAAAATAGCCTTCAATTTTTTCGACAACTGTGCCACCGTCGTGATATATGTGTAACTAGAACGGTGGGTTTTCCCACTGGGGGCTCATGACTATTTTGTCAACAAAAAAATGTTCCAGAGACAGTCACAGCTCTACGGAAATGGAAGTGGTTTCAATTATGAGACAACTTTTCCCATCTCTCTCCAAAATCGAGATGATATATACATGCTGAGGGAAATCTGGTAGTGAGATTTGTATCAAAACTTTTTTCTTCGTCTTCTTCGTATAAAGCCCTTCCCTGGGCTATTTACGTCCTATCACGACAGCCAGCAATTAAGCAGCAAGACTCGGACGAAATTTCACAATGCTCCAAGTGCATGAAATCCCTTGAGAATTCATTTTCATCTTTCACCAGCTAGACGACAAGGGGGAAGCATGTCTTGGTTAAATTTATGAAAACTCTCTCAAATGCAATCTTTAATCTTCCGGCATGTTACTTAAGACGTAAGAGGGAAATGACAGAGAGACATTTTGCCACACAATCACACAACCGTTACCACATCAGACTCTCACAGGGAGAGTTACTTTACTTTTCTCTCTCTCTCTCTCTGCATGAATTCAACTTGGGTCCAACTCCAAGAGCTCTCGCATGCCTGAAGCAATTAAAGGAGAAATGCAAAGTGTAAAATATGTGTACCATTTGACAATGTACACGTATTTGACTTTGAGAAGAAAAAAGTGCAGTGACGCGTAACGAAGTCGCTCAAGTGGGAACACACATTCCTTGATGACGTAGGATGATGGTTTATTAGCAAAACCCATTTCGCTATAATTAGCATTCGCTTGTTGAAAATAACTTTTGAAGACGGACTAAAAATAGAGTGCATTTAACTCATATTCTTGTCACATGTCATCAAGACTAATACGTTCGGCAAATGCACAAGAGGTTCTATAAGTGTTTGTTTCGTTTTACCTTCTCTACACTGCTCGTGCCATTAAGGATTTTGTTGTGTACCTCGGCGATCTACTACGACGCTACAACGTATAAGTGTTTGTCAACTATTAGCATAATTGTCATTGACATTTTTGTTGACAGAGGTGTTTGCTTTTTAGCTCTGCACAGCGAATTGGTTAAGTAAACTAAACGGTCTAGACAGGGGGAATATGAATCTGAAGTTTATGGAAGCATTTTCTCCTGGAATTTGCGCTTTTCTCTCATTCCAATCTGTTTTTTGCACTCTGATCGGATGGTGCACGTCGCAAAAAGTTTATCTTGTGACGAGTAGAACACCACTCTGCTCTCGCGCTCTCACTCTCTCCAGCAAATCTCAAGTCAAGAATTTGGCCCTGAAAATGGCATGCAGAGTAAACTTCAATTCAAACTTATACAATTTGTCAACAAAATATAGGAGACGTGATGGGAAAACATAAGGAAATGGAGGATATATAGAATATGTATTACAATATGCATCTTTGAAAAGCTCATGGGCTCAAGTGATCTACCTATTTTCCATATTTTTCCCTGCAACATTTGCCCTTTTACCTTTTCCCTCATTGAACACAAAAAATTCACATATTTTGTTTCCTCCGATTTCTTCAATCTCAATAATACATGCCAGACATGTTACATTTTCGAAAGAAGGATGGCCGCCAAGCGACACATTACTTACCGAACACCGTTAGCAGAGTGGAGCTGTGGAACAGCTCAGAGAGAGCGCCGCCGTGTATCTGAAAATGATTGTTATTTTATGCCATTTTTCTACCCAGTTCCCCTTCCCCTTTTGCACGAAGAGCAATTTATCAAAGTTTTGTTTGTACAATCAGGATTTGCATGGATTTCTTTGGCAGGATATATATTTTTCCTTTTGCAAAATAAGAAAACACTATATATGTCTCAGACTACATTTTTACATGGTTTGAGTTGTGAGTTGTGGACGTATGCAGTATTTTGTTGGTACGACTATTTGCATTAAATTTGAGAGGGAGATTTCCCCATGGAGGTGGACGATCGATTAAGAGTTTTCGACTGTGAACTTCGTTTTTTTTCTTCTCTCCCTTCCTTTATTGTTGCATGTATGGACTTGGCAAGTATCAAGGTCAGTATTATGAACATTTTCTTAGACTCACACACACTCCTCCACATCAACATCATATGTACTTGTGTAACACTCTCCGCCACCCTTCATTCCGTTCACACTCCTTTTACAACCACGCGAAAAGAAAACGTAACCACCCAAAAAGCAGTACTACTGCTATGCTATATATGTTCATAGTTCATATATATGAGGCAATATCCAAATGGTTTCCTTTAAGGAAGTACAAAGTTTCTCTCACTTTTTTCTTCCTTTTTTATGATACATAGAAAAAAAGGGAAACGATGTTACATGTAATGTAATGAATGAATGTGTATAACGCACGTTTTCTTATATGCTCCAAACTCCAAGCTGTATAACGTGTTATGTGTGTACCTAAGTAGAGTGAGTGGCACCAGCCCAGCTTGCCAAAACATTGTAACATAGCGTTGGCCTTTAAGCTCGCAAAATTTATGTATCGAATATGTCTTCATGCCGGGGCGATGTGGCGTGATATGCGGCTATTCAGTAAAAAACCATATTAGCCCACTATTTGCTTATCTTTTTAAGGGTGGAAAACAAAGGAAAAAAGTGTAATAATCCTGTCACTAAAGATGGGTGTATATATACCCCCTGTTTTTTGTCTGGAAGACTATACACTCGTGTTATAAATGCTCTTTCCCAAGGTCTCCCAGTAATAAAAATTGTAGTAGATAATGTGTGAAATGCGATGGAGTCGATAAAATCTGACTGGCGATCCATAGAAAATTATTTCGGATATGTGGAAAAAGGCCACGCCATATGGAGAAGTGTGTGTATCAAGTGGAAACTGGAAACTGAGAGAGTTGCCATGTTTTGTTCCAGGAATACACACACATGAAGTAGTCTTATAACATTTATGTCTTATACCACTTGAAGTACTATAATAGTGTAGTGTGTAGTGTATGAAAATGAAGATAAAATATGAAACACTGTCCATATCATGAACATAACATATGAAGCTACTTGAAGAGGACCTGCTACAAGAGTTACTACGAACATTGTCTGGGAATAATAATAAACACCATTAATATGACAATCCCACTGGAAGGGGAAAGATCATGCATGGAGGATAAAAAAAATCCCAGAGCCGAGCTGGTCTACCCAAAAACTTCATGCCGTAGTCTGGATAAATAATCTTTGGTTTATATAAAAAATTATATTCCAGAGAGTTGAACATTGTAATAAAGGGGAGACCACACACAAGCTATTGAGATTTTTTTCTGCTCTCTCTCCCCCTCTCATGTAGATGAAAAAGATACACAAGAGTGGAAGTGGAGATTGTTGTATTTATTGATAGTATCCGAAGCGCAGAATAAAAAAATGGAGAAGACTCTATTCGTCCAGAGGGAGATTCTTTCTGCAAAACTTTTTTTTGGCACACACAAAGTGATTCGCAAGATCGCAACCCGTGCGCGCCTTGCCTCCATGTCATTTTCTTGCAAACAAACAATCTCATTTATCAATTTCATCTATACTACTATTATATCCAATGTAGAAAAATATGTTCTCGAGAAAGAGAATGGAAATCCATGAAGTTAGTGACTCCAGCGAACTATATATTATTTTCGTTCACGTTCCTCCTGCCCCTCCTCTCTTCTCTCTTTTGATTTTCTCTCTCTCTCTCTCTCAAGTATGTACATATTCTAGTGAAAATTCATCCACGGATTACGTGACACTTAAGTTATATAAAGTGCACAAAAGCACACACGATCCATCCACCTCCTCCTCAACCTTCCCCAGCAGAGATTCATTTTCTGGGAAGGTCTTTGGATCCGAATATTGTATATCGTTCGTGCGAAAGCTTTCGCTGTGATTACAAATCCCAAACATGGAATTTACTATATGCATTCGACTCGGAACGAAACACATTATATAAACTACCTAATCAGTCTTATCCAACCGGGCTGGCGAGCATGACAGCTATGTGAACTAAATGGTAAAACTAATTCCATCGGAAGTGAGTTACTACGACCATGTCTCGAACGACTCTATATATCCATACATATATCCTAAAGCTGTTATATAGCTCATGTAACCAAAACCTTGCACAGGGTAGTATATGGTGCAAAAATCTTTATTTTTCTCTTATGTACTATTTTGGCATCATCAACCTTAACACATGGGAATGCAGTCGTTACAAAACTTGCTAATTACTATAGTGTACAAATTTCCCCTCACTCATTTCATTACTGGAGAGGATATGTCATGTCATAACACACATTCCTTCTTATTCGTAACGAACTCATAAAAAACGTGGAGAGAGAGCGAGAGGTTCAGACAGACGGCATGAAAAATGATGTGAGAGTGAGACAACTATTATTATCACAGTGGACTCCCAGTGTGTGTGTGTGCTTTTAATAGTGAAGAGTATGATAAGGATGATGATCCATCCATCCCGATGAGCGGATTTATAGACATGTTTTTTTTTCGCAACGCAGAAAAGGAGTGAAACTCTTTTAAGGCCTCTAGATCTTTTTCAGGGTTGTCCATTGTCCTCGGTTCCTGTGTACACTAGAATATACTACGATAGTCACGGACACACACACACATTCACCAAGTGCGAAAAATATAGAGACAGCAATAAAAACTTTACTATCGACAAATAAATCAATAAAGGGTTTTTGTATTAAATTCGTGTGACAGCTCGCAGCTGCGTTGTATATAGTTTTTTTCTCAAGGATAATTTCTCTACCTGGTGTAGGGAGGAAGACGTAAATATAGGTAGCTTATTTCTGATGCTTTTGTGTCCGAAACCCTTTTCAATCATTTCCAGAGTCAGTTTTTTATGGTGCCATTTCTCCATCTGGATGTCTGTTCATTAATGCAAATTTATGGCAAATTTTCATTACCTTTATGATAGGGTAGAAAAGAGAGAGTTGTGATGCAATGAAATATGAATTTGCATATGGACTATTTCACACACGCCCAACACACCTCGTCGTCGAATGACACACTCTCTCTCTCTGAGTCATCATAACAATACTATCATCGTCACATTAGCGAGCATACATAGACTACGTACTAATATCACCTGAACCACTCTCATCACATTTTCTGCCTTCCCACGAAAAGCGTTGGCCTTGAGAGTTTGCTAATTACAAACGGCTTATATATAGCCATCTTGAAAGAAGTCAATAAGCTCTCCACTCTCCACACACCTCCTCCCCCATTTTCAATTTTCTCTCAAGTGAGGTGAATGAAATTCATATTCTACTCGCGGAAAATGAAAGCTTAACTGCGGAGAGCTGTAGTAAGCTTTCATTTGAATTCAGTTTGAAGATGAGTGTCGACTGTCGACCTATGCGAGTCACATGGCATTATTACACTAATATTAATGGAGTCATTAAAGGATCTGTGCGCAAACACGACTTCAGATTCTTTAGGTAACATTTGGTTTGTTTTTTAGTCCTTCTTCAACACAAACAACTCCGGTTGCCTCATAGTAAAAGGATTGGGGTAGTAAGGATATTGTCCTGATGAGAAATGAAAAGCGAGAGAAAAGGAGTAACAATTTCATTTTTCTCTCTCGAGTGTTCCACTCATTCTTTGAAAGTATACATATTGTGGGAGTATACGAGTAGAAAGTTAAACAATGTCATTCTGGAGAAAGCCTCTTCTCCCGTTGTCACAATGCTTTTTGTATTAATACAAGAGTAAGACAGAAGGTAAACATATTTAATTTAGCTTAAAACGCCATATAGTCAACGTGTGGGCTGAGAAGCGATATGGAAGAGGAAAGTGTGTGGAAATCCTCAATGAATGGAACTAAAAATAAACTTGTTAAAATAGAAGGGAACCCCAAAGAGGAAAGCTTGGATCCAAAAATAAATATACTCATCTGCTGTTGAAATACACCCAATTCCCTGTTTCTAATATATACTTATTGTCATTGTATTTCAGCTTCAGCCAGAAGCTCTCTGTGTTTCCCTAAAAATTCTTGTCTTCAATTGGAACTTGGCATCGAATATACTAATAGCAACTTTTGTATCTGACAGATGATTTCCCGTTCCGCTCCTATTATTTTCCATTCATTTCTTCCTATCACGTCTCCAATTTAGGAGAAAAACCCCCACCAATTTACTAAAGAAGTCTTTGATGAGTTTTCCTTTTTGTTTTACAAATTACAAAGGTAAGCTTTGAGATTGTTTTGTTTTGAGACAGTTTTCGCAGAGGAATGTACATTCATGTGTAAATAAATAACTTCGTTTCGTTGATTAAAAACAATACCATGCAGCTGAATCGAATAGAAACAAATTGAAAGTGAGTCTTCTCTGTCGGTTCGGTTGTGTGTGTGTGTCGTGTGCCTACAAACCGAACACGTTTTAATGAGAATTGTATCACACCAAAGGTGGGTGAAAGCGTGTGCAGACAACATTTGACAACTAGGATATCGACAGGATGTATAACACCCACACACGTTTCAAATGTTTCAATGCAGTTTTTGGGGAATACACAAACGAACGTAGTTTATGAACGTCTGCTCAAAAACAAAACGCTCAAAAAACATGCAAACTGCAACCATGAAAAGTAATGTGTACATTTTCGCCAAGAGCCAGCTATTTTTGTCCGCTAATTGTCCACGTTTTCTGCTCTTCATAAATGTTTGTTCCTCATATCTTCTTGTTCGCCTTCGGCTCATAAATTGAGCTTGAAATTGGTGTGTACAAAAGAGAAACTAAGAATTGAGTTACTTTAAATAGGATATACATTTTCATATTGGATAAGAATTTGTTTCTTTTATGTATCCCATGAAAAGGGCATAGTTGAAGAAGGAGATGCGGTATATATTACATCATCTTTATGCTATTATGTTTTCTTTGTGTGCAATAAAAAAGATGCACAATAAGCGACCTCACATCCTTTCCCCATTCTGTGCGCATATGTTTACTTTTTGTATTATTTCTTTAAAAAAGGTATAAGAAAACAGAAAGAACCTACCTCAATCTTGTTGATATCTTGAAGGTCTCCTTGATCTTTCAGATGGTGTGTTTTTATTCTCCCGACAAAAAATAAGTATAAGCTCTGCAGAGAAACTTGTACGTTTTTTTTATTCAGCACCAATTTCTTTTCTCTTTGTCCTCAATCAGTTGTATTACTTCGGGAAAAAATGTGTGTAGTATTTATTGAGTCAACTCTCGGTGTGGGGTCCGCAGTATGTTAACGTGTTCCACGTTTTTTTCTCTTGTTTGTTTTTACTTCGAGTCGGAGTCTCGTGTTCCCGTATTACATGTCACTTTTTTCCTCTGCTTCGTGAGTGTGGGTGGGTAATTTTTTTAGCTTAACTGTACATACACACTAAAATGAAAATAACTTTTCCAAGTGGAAGTTTTTCCTCTTTTACGGCTAAAAATAGTGTATCTCACTGATGTGTTCAGAAGGGGAATTAAGATAGATTCACTTTTTGATCCTAATAATGTTTATTTATAAAACTATGCAAGCTTTCCTTCCACCTCTGCCAATTTTCCCAATTAGTTCACTGTGTCATCAAGTCAAACAGCGTTAATTTAGGGGAAATGTAATTTCTATACACTCCGACAGAATGACAAATGTATATATGCACGTAGTAAAGTAGCTCTTTTTTTATATATTTTAAGTGGACCACGTGCAACACCCTACACACATTAAAGATTTATATACTCCTCTCGGAGCGCTAAATAATTGGCCGATATTAGCAGGTAAATATTGTGTAATTATCCTTGTCTCCAATAACACACTCACACGAAGGCATGTAAGCTTGTGTGTAAGATGGGAAAGTGAAAGCCCTGAGAATGAAAAGATAAATAATACTAAACTTAAGCCTAATTTCTGTTAGCTTCCTCCACTCAAATAATTGGTGTTGTACATGTAGACTGATAATAACCAAAAGCGAAACGCGAGAGAGAGAGAGAGAGAGAATTACTGCTTTGATAGCATTATTGAGAAAACGTGACAGCCACTGAAATTGGATTTTTTCTCTATATCCATTCCCGAAAAATAGGAAGGAGGTATTTTATTTCGTCTCACACACTCCCACAAAACTATATCCTTTTAGGATTCCTTTCCAATATACTTCGACAAACTTGAAAAGACTGAGAGAAAGGAGAACGTGTGCAACTGTAATTAGAAAGCAGAGCGAGAAAGAGAAATATATATTTGTCGAAAGTAAACACACCGGTGGAGGAAGAGCGCACCCGTCCTTTTTCTTTCCAATCTATGCACTAATTAAATATTCATTTACTTTCTATTATTAGTCCTAGAGACTCTCCCTCTCCGTAAGAGAACAGGAAGGGAGATATTTTTCACAGCTGTCGGATGATAATTTTTTCGAATTAAACAAAATTCTCTATAATAATATTCCGCTTTTCAGATACTGCGACAATCCCACTTGGAGACAGACGAAAACGAGTAACGCGAAAAAAATATATGCAACCTTCTCGTTCCGTCGCTGATGTGAGCTCTGTGTTTTTGTCTCCTTCTGCGAGGAAAAAGTGTGGGAAGCTGGAGGAGCAAAATGTTGGATATGGAAGCGGAGAGGAGTGAAATGTGTGCGGCAAGGATCCCACAACAACAGGCTACGGGAATGGCACACAAGTAGTAGTAGCATGCATGCAGAATGCAGAGAGAGAGAAAAAAGCAAGGAGCAAGAGCGCGAGGCAGGACAGGAGAGGAGCAGGAGAGGCAGAAAGTAAACTTTATTCATGAAGTAGTGCGGTAGGTTTCAGGTTCACCAGAAGCGTGCTTCGTTTGCCGAGTTCAAGTTAAGGAAGATGATCGGCTATTGGGCTTATACTCTGTCTTTCTCCCCACTACCATATTTCCGTTTTCTCCAAACAAGGGCAGAAAAGAAAGAAAAAAGGGCGAAAAGAAAAAGAGAGAAAGGAACGCGAAAATTATAAGGTTGCTACTAAAAACGAATGTATAGATATTATATATATTCGTGGAGCATTGGGAAATCTAAGGGATTTCTTATTTCGCTATAAAGTGCGAAGTAATTTTTTATAACTTTGTTGAGCAAGTTTGTATATGGAATATACAAGGTAGACACACACAAGCATAAACTCCTCGGAAATAGCATACGCTTTTCTCTTATTGAGAAATGCGAAGGATAGGAAGGAGACTAGGAAAAGGGAAAGAACACTCGAGTCATATATAAATATACAGAGGGAACATTTTACGAGGGTAGCGGCATCGCAACAGCAGCAACAGCAACCTGTCAAGGTTAAGCGAGAAGAATGTTGAAAACGCTGAGAAAAAGCGCTTCTCATGATTGCTTCCACTTGCACTGTATTACGTGAAATTGTGGCATAAAGAATATATACTGGAAATGCGCCCTTCTAGTCTAGGTACCTATATACATTCTCCAGCTCTCTCTATTTATTTGCAATACCGTCGTGCGGCAAGAAAATATTCGCTTCGCTTGTGCCTTTGCTCTCTATAGAGCATATATATACAATAAATATACATGCTTTTATGTTGAGAGAAAGGAAAGCTCAGCTCACATTTTTTTGCGAGGGCAAACCACACACATGTATAGAGAAAGGCACGCTGAGTAGCAGGGAATTGCAATAGGAAACCAGTGGGAATGCTGATACAATGTACTACTACTTCCCATTTCTCTCTCAAGCACTTCATATATACTCGGGCAAAAACGCTGGAAAAATATATTTGGGGAAGGGAACATGAGCGAGAAGCTGTGATGCAGTAGTTTCCTATCTTTCCCCTCTTGTGAGAAGTGAAGAGAACACATTTTCCAACTGAGTATTTACTTTTATCCTACTCTACTCTACACAGGATCGCTAAATAGTTCCCCTTTTCGCGTATAAATTGCGAAAAATCTATCTCTCCCTTTGATAAAGATATACACAAGGAAAAGGGAGCCTGCAAAATGTGTGGAAACGTGGAAAGGGAGAGACGAACACAGGGACTGGTATTGTGTTTGTGTATGGCGAAGGATTCTTGGGAATGGTTCCTGTCTCAACGTATCGATGTTGTGGTTTGCTTCTGTGTTAGATGAGAATGAGCATTCTTCCTTTCTTTCTTTGAGGCAATGGGAGCCTCGGGAAAAAGACGTACGAATTGAGTTGGAGAATTGAGCGAGTTTGGTATAAAAACGTTAGCTTTTGTGTAAGCTGATATGATGATCGTAATTTTATGAACTTGTATCCAGAGATTGGAGGATATATACGAGACGCTAGTTGAAAATAGTTGCAACCTTTTAATACGAATAAGAAACAAAAGCGCATCATAAAAATTGGTAGATCTTGACTTATTTGCATGCTGGAGTGTGGTAGGCTGCTTCCCTCTGCGAAGCAGAATACTCCAATATCCAAGTAAATTATCATTAAAACCATGAATGTCTATAATGTTGACTGAGAGATACGATATTACATACCAAGCAAAATTGCTTGCTTTTCTTCTGTACACAATACAATTGGAGGAAGGTGCCTATACCTAAAGGAGTCTACTACAATCTTCTTTTATCGTATACTCAGACTTTTTTTATATTGCTCATACAATTTTCCTTATGGCTTGCTCTTTCAATCCTTTACGAGAATGATATTACACTATTTCCCTCCTCCGTTATTGGGAACTTTCTCCGTGTTACAGTTTCTTTATAGACATATACATTCATACATATAATATTTGGGAATGAGTTTATAGTAACAAAACCTGCTGCTTCCTCTGCTGGGATTACATCCAGCGAAAAGGATAATCGCATGAGTAGTCTTGCGAGTGTGTTGCCGTAATGAGGAAAACGGAACACGAGTAGGTTATATTCCCTAGGAAAATAAAGACTGAAGGGAAACGGTGTAAAGTGTAAAATTCAACTGATATGATGCTCAACTGACATGCTCGCTCAGTTTCTCTCATCCTCTTGTAGGAAATCATGATCTGTGTGGAGAGAGTGAAAGGAGGAGGAGGAAAAAAGCTTCATCTTTGTCTAACTGACTATCGTCTCGGCAGAAGAGAGAGTGTGTGTGTGTACATATTTTCTGGAGAAAATTGAGTGCGAATGTGGCATACAGTGTGAGCAAACAATGGCGTGGCAGTAGTGGTGGTGATGGTGGCACACAGTAATGGAAAGTTGGTGATAGTTTGGTATTTCCACACATTTTATATATACCAAAAAAGTCAGATACCTATGTTAGGAAAAATAAGTTACACATACTTCAACAAAAACTTACTATATGCATACTACATTATATTATTGTACCTCTTCCACTTTTCTCCAGCTTTGATGGCAGTGATGATAATGATGATGTTGTAGATGAGCAGACAAGGAACACGAACTAGTCAGAGTCAGAGAGAGAGAGGAAAGAGAAGACAAAAAGACTAGGGAAAATGTATTACAACCATCCATTCCAAAGATATCTATCTTTTTGCGCTTTCCCATGCAACTTCTCGTGACAGTTTACACGAGTAATATTGACACCATGAAAGCTTTCGTTCAGATCAGAGAAGGAATATATAAAAAAAGGAAGAAGAGCCGAAGCTGGGAGCGGGGACATGAGACATGACCAACGCATTTTCTTCATGTATCCTAAAAGTCCATTCTCTTCACTTAAAATATTCGTAAAGATTCATTGATATACAAAAATAGGCCTCTAGCGGAATGGGAGGAAAAGGGAAACGATTTTTATTTCTTTTTGTGAAAGGGACTCCTTATACATTATGCAGGGCTCTTCCATTCCTCGTCCCCAACAAAGTACGTATTCGCGTCGTCCGCGTCCGTCGCAATGCTCACAACATCCATCTCGAGCTGAGATTTTCATCGTCGTTTCTCTGTGTATGCATGGGCGACAACAATGATGACAGAAAGGGGACTTTCACGCTTTCACTAAAGGACAAGGATAAAGGAGGAAATGAATCTCTTTCAGCTTTCACAGATCCTCCGTTGTCTTTTCTCTTGATATTGCTCCCAGATGGAGAGTAGAGCATTTTAGCACACATACACACACAAAACGGCATCTTGGCTACTGGCTCTTACACTCACAATATTACGAAGATGTTTGTGAGGATACATGTATGTGTGCTTGTATGCTTGTCTTTCTACTTCCTTCAGGCTTTTTCTTTAATAAATCTCCTCTCTCTCTTCCTCTCTTCTTTTCTTTCAATCTCATCTTCTCTCTCCCGCTCGTAGGTAGTCAGTTAAGTTGTATAATGTGCATCAGACACAAAATACCACTACAAGAGAGAGAGGAGCAAAAAATGTAAAAATATGTACACCCAATGTATACACACGTACCAAAAAACGCAGTAATCTTTCCTTCCTTTTTATCTAAAAGTTAACTTATGATGATGATACATGATCTGGGCTGAGCATGTTTTCTCAGGAAAGTATAAAGAAAACAGAAGGACGTTACGTGAATGTGTATCTTTGTTCGTGGTAGGTCGTGAGCACGAAAAAGTTTTTTTGTAGGATGCTTTCATATGCTGCTGCTGCTCCCCGTCCACACACATCTCAAAAAGAATTTTTTTCGGCAAAGGAAAAAAAGAAAGCAAAACATGTTCCTGTCCTGTCTCCTTTCTCCCTCTTTCTCTTTATGAAGAAAAAGGGAAGGACTATTCGATACTCATAGAGAGAGAAAGTTTATGAATTTCCTCTCGTTTTTTTAGCTTCTGCCATTTACTATTCCTCTCTGCTGCCTTTCCCATTAGATTTCTGGAAAAAGAAAGTTGCCTCGTTTGTAATACTAACTACTCTGTACACATGCACATGATTCACAAAATATTTCGCTGAAAAGGAAGAAAGCGAGAAAAGACTTTCATTTTTTCTTGAAACTGAAAGAAAAAAATCGATGTTTTTATAGTGCTGCTGCTGGAGGTTATCCCGCAATCCTGAGAAAAAAGAACGATAGTGGGATGGCATGCTCTGTTCATTGAAGATAGGGAAAGAGAGAATGTAATTCCTTTGAGTAACTGCCACAATTACCTATAAAATTGTCAAAGCGAGAGAGCCTTCACTATTTTCCCATTATCTCCTCTGTTCCAAGGGATCCTGTTGCTTCCTTACCTAGAGGGTATATATGTTTGCATGTCCTCGTCATCAGGTTGCGAGAGAGAGAAACTATTTGAAAAGTTGTATCATCATCATGTATCATATCGTTCATTCATAATGATATAACAACTCAAGGCATTCAGCCCAAAGAGGTGACTCAGCGAAGCACTTAACTGAAAGCCTTGAATTTAGTAACAAGGTAAAAGGCTTTGTTTCTCGGTGTCAACGGGAATAAAAAGTACATCATTTATTTAGCTCAACTTTTTAACTGATGTAGTCAAAAGTAGACGATTTACCTAATGGCACAAAGCATTAAAAACTTTTAACATGAATGGCCTTGCCTCGTCAGTAGTTTTCAAGGATCTTGCAACTTGTTGGCGCACAAAAGAACCAAAAATATTAAGGAAAAGTTATCGCATACCTTTTTATGACTTGCACAAAGTCAAATTTGTATCCATATTGGAATAATAATATTGTTCGCTTTATGCAGCATTTAGTAATCAGCAGCGAGAAACAATGACAATTATCACAAGAAGCCATTAATTTTCCAGCGGACATTTGGGATGACTTTGAAAGTTAAAGTTTCAATAAGCGAGCCCGTTCACCCCTTCTTCTATTTTTCCTAGAAAAAAAGTCCCCATTCAAAACAAACTTATTGCGTAGTAAACATTCGTAAATGATACTTTTATAGCTTGTTAACTTGGACTTGGAAGTTGAGGGAAAAAAGTTCTTTTCTCCGAACAGTTAAAGTATGCGAAAAATTTTGAAAAAGGGATCGTGTATGCTGAAGGGTCACATAGCTGTCATGAAAATGTGCTATCGTTTTTCATCCTCAAGCAAAATAATTCTATAGAAAAGTCTGGGAGCTTCCCCCGATTCGGTTCAGGGAACATGATACCCTGTTTCTAGGAAGAATAGAAGGAACAATTCCCCTTCCCCATCTCCATTCAATTCTATTCACTTTGAATTGACGGGGAATTTTTTTTCGCAACTTCTCCGGTCTCCTTATTGAAGTCACGGGATGAAAACAACCAACAGCGTAAACCTTCATATGAAAGTTGACAGCTAAAGGAGAGAAAAGATGAAAAATAGTTTTTTTCTCAGAGAAACTTTCTAAGAATTATGCAAAGCGGATGCTATTACAATTCACTGCAACTATTTACATTACGTTTCTTCTTGGAAGTAGTTTTTTTCTAGCCGTGTGCTGAGATGCACTGCAGGGTTCTCCACGGGGAGAAATATCTCTTTAAATTATACAAGTAAATAGAATATTTGATAAAGTTTGTCCGCTTTTGGTGCGGGGAATAAAACATGTGCTTTCTCAACTTTTGTAAAATGGCTAAAAATATATTTTTCAAGTGTCCTGTATATATTCTCTTCTGCAAGGTTCCATCCGGTGACTATATATCCACGATGGAATATTCTATATACTGTACGGTGCTATATCTCTGGACTCTGGACAACAAGTACATGCACACAAGATGTGAACTTGAACAAGTAATCGTATACATTTGTTTCCGTTGTAAAACGGACACAGTTACAACTTACAACCAAAATAATTTCTTACTTTATTAATTTTATTATGATCAATGTTTTGTGAACTTTCGAGGACAAAGACTTGAGCGAGCTTGATTGTAGATTATGGTTTCACACAACTGCTTTACAAAAGGAAGAAAAAACTTTTAAACATTCAACGGACCCTTGTCTCCTACTCAATGTTATACATTCATAGTCGTTAACTTACCTTTATGAATATTCAAAGAGCATTTTTATAAGTATTCCATTAAAGTATTTTCCCTCGGAATTAAAAATTAAATTTATTTGGTTTTGATAGGTTATTTATCATATTTCTGATATTATCATATTATTATATTTGATTTCGATACTAATCCGTACGTCCGACAATAGCTTGGCACTGAACAACCTGTTTTAAAATTTGCTTTGACAAAGGCTGAAAAATATTGTTCACGACGTGGTAGTGATCGTTAATCGAACTTTAATTTCAACTCCAACATTTTCCTCATAAGTCAAGCTGATGAGCTTATTTCACGCGAAACTATCGTTTTACTTTGTTGCTTTCCTCACTTCACGGTTACATAATGTGTACAACTCCCGCATGGCACTTCTGCCACAAAATTAACCAATCTGCATGTTGTTGAAACGTAACGCAAATAAATAAACATATGTTTCATTGAACTTCTCAAAAGCTTGGAGTAGCATGAAATCTATTCTTCCACTCCGGTACTTTGTGTTCACCCCTTTGCTTCTCCTCTGAGGCTTTTCTTCCAGTTCCCACTGGTTCCATCCAAATATACAAGTGAAAACAAAAGTAGCGAACTTGTTTCTCACACCGCATCGCAGCATCTTGTTCCCAAGTTGTATTATTACTCGTTCATCTGTACCGTGTATCGTGAGAAGATGTGGACGTGGATGTGGTCTAGTGACCAGGAAATAAATCCGCAACTGTACGAAAATCTATGTAATCGATCTGCAAAACCTCTTTCCTCAGACGACAGTTCCTCTAAACAAAATGTTCGAGGACATGTAATGTACTGTACATATTATATAATATGCTGCAAGGCCCTTTGTTGAAAAAACTATTTTTTCCGTTAGTAATTATTGCATAGTGTATCAATGGATACTGTTTTTTCATCAAAGGGCCTTGAATATGCTGTAGTTGTAACGTAAGGTAATCTTGCAATTGAGCTGGAACGCTGGAAGGCATTAGTATTTCCCATGGAAAGTGTAACCTTGAAGGAAGATCCATTTTTGTTGAATGTTCAATATCCATCCCATACCGTGCCACACATACACATACATACATGCTGAAAGAAGTCGCAGTCGTGATAATGCAATGGAAGCTTAATTTTTATGTAATGCTGGATTAAATAATTAGTCTTTATTCGTGGAACAGTATCCGGTTTACTAATAAACTTGAACTCGAACCTCTGTGCACACATTATGTAATAATCATTATATTTTCCAAGAAATATGTACTTCCTTTTGTCACAATATCATTATGAAATTTCGTCCACGAAATTTTTTTCCTTCTTCCGTGTATAACTTGTAGAGAATTAATTATGCACCATGGACTATGTAGTATTCTAAGGCAAAGGATAATGTTCTCCGAAAATGTGCGCCAAGCTAAGGTATCAAGTTCTCAGGTGTCCGGTTTTGCTATTACTTAATTAACTAACGATTAATGCTCTTACAGACATTGGGCAGTAGTGCACAAATTGGACGGAAAGACAAAAATTGTACGGTGGAGGTGACTGGAGAGCATGATGTGTGGGCGTTGATATGCGCTTCGGTTGCATACGGTTTCCACGAAGAATGAAAGTGATATGGCCCACTGCAAGTGAAAACCAATTATGACAAGATGATATTATGAATATGAGGGAAAATAATCAGAGACTGTAGGCTGTTTATTATAACTTCCTGTGAAACGATCTTTATTCAAGAGGACAACTCCGGAAAAAACACTTCTCCTTCATTTCTCTCTCTCTCTCTCCTTCCAACTGATTTATTAGTTTTTAAAGTGTAATCCACTGTACATAATACAATCGTTAGCAATAGTTTTTTTAAAAGTAGAGTATAGTAATAATAAATAGTACATAAATGTACCTCTCACTGTATTGGTGGTGTGTGTGTTTGGGAAATATACATCCATAACGTGTATATATCCTTAAGAATGGAAGTAGAATATTAATAATAATAATTAAGTAACAATTCTTTGTTTTTACACATGCACACTATTTTTATCTATATAATATCATTTATTCCAAAAGTACAATTTACACATTTTTTGAGAAAAATCACACGAGAAAAACACATCAAATGTACAATATCTCGCCTTCTATAAATCATCACATCATGTATCGCATATTCAATATTACCTACAGTTCTATCAGACAAGGATGAGGAGGAATAAATATATATAATATGTATATTGACGAAGAGAAAAAAATTTTATCAATTTTTTTTCTGAATTCCTGTTGGAACAAGATTTATTCACCCTTTTACTTATAAAGAAACTATGAAATAGTATAATATATACTTTCGGTTTAACAATATAGTCATCATAATCGCAAAAAGTGGTTCCATTCCATGTATACAACATTTTTACTTTCAAGAATCACTTGCGGTAAGCATATTACATTCGTTCTCGGAATGCATTATGGAAAATCCTGAAAATTTCTTTTCTTTTCTTTTACGTAGGTTATCCCAGTTTGTGGAAAAAATGTCTTACGAGATATTAAAAAGCAGTATGTGTTTTGCATAATGGGTTCCATATTACGGTAGTGTTAGTGTATGTAGTATATATATAAGGTAGACAAAATTTTCTCGCAACAAGACAAGAGAAGATTAGAAAGTTGCTCATCACCACCGGATCCATTTCCACACTGTAATTTAGAGAGTGTGGAAAGAAAGCTGCTCATTAGCAGCGGAAATGTTATACGCATGCAAAAGATATTATATGAAAGAAGTGAATGGGCGTTTTTGTGGAACGCGCAGTTAAGAATTTTTTCTCTCTGTGTGGCTCGTATCTTCTCGAATTTTAATAGTAAAGTGTATAAACCTCGTGTAATTTATATGTACAATTTTTTTCGTGTAAGTACCTTTTGTGCCTCACCCTTTTTCGCAAGAGAGCAGGAACATTACATAATTGTCTCCCATGAAAATAATCCAACGCTTGAAAGATTCGACTCTCTCTCTCTCTGAAGAAATTCCTCCTCCTTTTGCTTTACAAAGGGAAAGTAAATTATCTTTCGTTCGTGATTCTTTCCCGAGTAAACGCCTACGATATAGATTTCGGGGGAAAGAGACTATTTTAACTTTTTTGTATTTACATTTTATGTCGCACATTCCATCCGGATGAGCATGTTGTATAGTATTAAAATGCATGCATATAGACGTGGTTAGGTATATATTTCTTGTTAATGGTTATTCCGTTTATTGTGTACAACTCCAGACGCAATTTATTTATTTTCTTCTTCTCTTTTTGATAAGAAATGTTGACGACTCGACGTCAAGCGAGTTTCATTGTTGATTGGTGTAAAAAGGATCAAATTGCTTCCGAGGAATGAATGGGAAGAAGAGAAAAGATGGATTTTTTGAGCTAGACTCTCTCCTGGAGTGACTTGATCGACTTATTTTTTTACGCATTAGAGTTTTGGAAAGTGCGGAGGAGTTATCTTTGAATGTATGTAAAAGATTCATCCGCATACAAAAGAATAAGGAAAGAGGGATGATTACTTAATCGTTCCTCCCATTATTTTGCATATCTCAATTTACGGACTGAATTCTTAAATTGTATTTACACGTTGCGTTCCTTTTTAGTAAGGATGTATGTTTGTATGTATAATGCATGCATACTGCTGCAAAAGCCTTTACATAATATGTTGTGCCAAAAATAGAACTGTTCGTTAAAAATCCAAACATATTCCCCTTAAAATAATGTGAAAGATAGCTTAAGTTGTTTTGTAACTTTAAAGACGATATTCATCATTTATCACAATCAAATTGCAAAAAGGTCAAGTTAGTTGTTGACTACTGCGTCAATGCAAAATGAGAACTCGTGTTAGTCGTACTTTTGTGCAATTTGTAGCTCTAATCACTTTCATCTACATGATTCGTGTGTTCAGCAGATTTATATTTTGAGTGTTGCGCAAACCACCATCAGTATGCCAAATTTTGCAGTACGTATTACAACACAACGCAGTATTTTCAACGCATCTGTATTTTCTACCTGCGATATTATGAAGTTACTCAGACCAAATAAATTTATAGTAATTAGTGTTGATGTTACTCATACATTTTTATCAGTGAAAATTAGCAAACAAACACTTTAATTTGAAACAATCATCCTGGAGCACCTTATTTAGTACAAGCAGCAATTGCTGAAAGAAAGCGGAAGCATCTCAACTTTGAAATTCAAACTTTCTTTGGCGAAAAGTTTCTTGAGAATTTACGAAAACTGCCTGTCCACACCTGTTGTTCATGGCGGATGTGAAGCCCCGTAGGATAAGGAAGTACTTTTCGTTTGTGGAGCTCTCTTGGGAATCTCCTTCTCCCTTCAATTTCTATTTATGAGCACAACCTCTTCGTAGAAGTTGAACTTCTCCTTCCTAATTTAAAATCCCATCGGAGATGGATTAACAAAGGATTTTGATAAAGCAGGTGTGCATGTGGACAATTTTACATTATGATTAATGGTGTAACTTGTACATGATATCAATGCTCTAACTTTCTTTCGAATTTTTATGTCTTTCGAATTCCTGTTTGTTGCCACTATTTATCCAGTTTTGCTACTAAACCCATTAAAACTCGTTCCATAATATTGATGGCTCCATTTGTGAAGCACATCCAAAATCCGATAAAAAATGCAATAAGAAAAAATGCTACCTGATTCACTTCAATAATGCAAGTTGCCCTTTACTTCGATCGTTTCGCATGGGAATGGGAATGCTAGTTGTGGTCTTTTAGGGTAGATATGAGCTTCGTTTTCTCAAAACTTTCAAGCTTCAATATGAATAGTGCTATAATACATGTTTTTTGTATCGATTGGACGAAAATGGCGTGGCTTTGCTGCTTGCTTGTCTCTTTACTTCACTTTACTTTTTTGTTTTCTCCCATTTTGACTCAGAATCTAATCTAAATCCTTGTAGCTACAACTGTAATCTGTAATACTGCATAATAAATGTGTCAGAAGAGGGAAAGGTAGGAAAGCTTATTCATTTCTCCCTTTTTTGTCTTATCCAAACGCTACAGTTTTAGGCATGCATATTTTACGCATTCTAATACCCTTCTCGGAATGAATGGAATCTCTTTAGTTGTTATTTTTCTGAAAGGAAACATTATTTTGCAACTCGAAATCCTCTCCTATGATTCCTCTTTCTCAAATCAAAATACGTACAAAACATGTGCTTCCTTCTGCCTAATTTCGCAATCCTTCTTCAATGGCAAGAGTGTGTCCTTCATTTTTTTATCTTGCGATTTTTTTTACAAAATATGTAGCGTTTCTCCTTGAATCAGGCATTTTTTCAAATCAGACAGTTTAAGGTTTCGAATTTCTTTGGCAAAAGACGGCTCATTTTTCATATGAAGCCTGGTACAGAGAAAGTTTCGATTGGAACTATATCGCAATTCCAAATCGCAACAATCCAAAAGTTTTGTTGACTATTTTTTATGGATGAACTTGAAAAAAATCTTATTAGTGACTACAATCAAATATAATACTCTGTAACAAACTCCTGTGAAAAAATTTTTTCATTGAATCAGCAAAACTGCGCATATATCTGTTTCTTGTGTATCAATTTTCCTCAATTTAGAAGATACTGAGAAATGTTCGCAGTCAGTTCGGATAATCAATTCTATTGGGAAATATTTTCGTTGTACAAACTACACATTGTGAAATCAGTTCCGATTTCCAATTTATTAATCCGAGAAATGTTTAGCAAGTTCCTTTGTGCATCAATTCTCCAGCTTCTTGTTACTCGTGCCTGTTGATCGCCTTCTGAGACGCACATTTTCAGGCTGGCGCGTCAGTAAATTTGTACCAAAATTATGAGGCACAATTTATACATATATGGCATTCGACACAGAATGTGATCCGATATATGTTTAAGAGTTACTCTATTGATACAGTGCCCCATATAATATATTTCTGGAGATTCTGTCTGCGAAAACTTTTCTTTATCTTCTGACGAAATACTCTCAAAGTACAAAGTTTTTGGACATGTTACTCAACAACCCAAACTCAATAAGTGAACTATTGGTATTTTTAACCTCATGAACAAAAATACTCGCGAATTTTCCTCAGGTACGTCTTTGGCATTTTATATGTGTGGTAACCGTTATTCCCGTCAGTATTATTATTTATAGTCTATTAAATTTGAAGTGAGAAGGACATGAGAACATCGTATCACCAGCATTTCTCTTCCGCTTACCTCCCACGAATTATATATATACAAGCATAGGAAGCGGGGAGCTTGCCCTGGTGTCGAGAAATACACTGGAAATTTTTTAGGGAATTATATGGAACACGTCTGTAGTTGGCGTTTTCCCGTTAAAACTGTTCTGTTCTCGTCTTTTGTTTATTTCCTCCCACACAGGAGTTGCAGGAAGGAGGGGATAAAAAATCATGCTAAGTTGGATAAAGCGATTGCGAGATTTGTCTATTTATATTTCGAGAAAAAGTTGCGAGTAGATACACTCATGTGACAGGCCAGTGTCACATTACTTGGAGCTAGATGACATCTAAATTTGTGTGAGAACTGACTCAGCAAGTAGTTTTCTGCAATGTTCGTGATGATGGACGAGAAGGAACTCGTTGAAAATGTCCCATGAAGCATTCGCACGTGTACGACAGTGGTGGAAAATCGTTATTATGCAAATTACCGCAAATGCCTTTGACTCGTCATATTTCCATATACAAAATCTGGGGATGCGATGAACAGCATATCACTTCTTATCTGTGTTTGTTATGGTTCATGTTACACATAACTTTTTCCAGAGAATGCAATATAAGTTATGCAGTTTGTCGAAACATGTGTTTATTCAGAATCTAGTTTACTCATCTTTTCTCGGATACCGAAAGGAAATCGCTACTGCCAAATTACTAATTGTCCTTTTCCTACAGGTTTTTCACAATTAACGAAAATCGCCATTTCCTCAATAATAAAAGCTGGGATGTATGTATTCATTCCTGATGTTCGTATAAACTTTCCTGGGGCAAAGGTTCGACCTTGAAGTAATTGTAACCGAAAACACTCATACCTTTGCAATTCTCGTATCACGGATAATACAATCTGGAGTTTGTTTATATAAAATTGTATGGAAGAGAGAAATAACCAAACTTTTTTTTGTAGAAAAGAAGAATTATTGTAATACCACTTTAACTAAATCCCACAGAGATTTCTGTACCTTCAATTCTCACTTTCATTTGGTGAAATAATGTATTCATATGTCATGTCACCCTATCCGTTATGTGTTCATCATTTATTATAGCAAATAAGTAGTATGCCCTTAACAAGAGCTTACGATGTGAAAAGCTTCTTGTTCCCTTCAAAAAGTCGTTTCATCCTATAAAGGAGCATATGTGCCGCTAAGTAAAGAGCTGTTTTCCAGAGATTTCTACTTGAAACGGAATCATCAGGCACATAAAAACGCTTTCTCTTTATAGAAGCATTTTATTATGAACCACTGTACTTCCCGCATGTTCTTGTGTGCCTTCCGAGAAGATCTCTGTTTTTCCAATTGGAAAAGTAGGTTAAGAGGGAAGAATTTGCCTGTAAACATCCCCAAAGCAATTGACTCATCGTCAGTTCATTACAAGAGCAAGTGCACAAAAGTATCTCTCTCCTCTTCGGAACTCTCTTCGGTATTTAGTTATGATGATCATCGAGAATCGAATAGAGTTCGAGAGAGCTTTTAGTTTTTCCTTTATCGTCAAGTTCTCTCCGCTTTACCAGAGAGTTTTGTAATAAGCTAATTAAGTTCCAATTAAGTAGGTCACGATCCCCTTTGCGGAATTGCTTTTTTCATTGTTCAATTCCTTCCATCTGCTTACTTACTTCATGCATTGAGTGCACGAAATCCCCAAGCAGCCGCTTAGTTGGGATTTTAGACTTGGAAAACAGAAGTTGAAGATGCTAGAATAAGTCACGTTGTTTTGTCACTCATCGACATTTTTTCTCAAAGTTACAGCAATTATGTGACTGCTGGACTGGAGTTCTTATCATTCCTGATCCCTTTCAAGTTTATCATGATAGTAATTCGCCTTGTCTATGTGATTACCTTGTTTACGTTGACTCAAAGGAAGATCATATATAACTGCGTAAATTGTGTTTATCTAACAGAAGATAAACAATGGGTCACGAGCAGCATGTCCCACCTACCAATCAACCTCTTCTACCTTTTTATTTAGGATAGTAATTCAACACGAGGAGAAGATCAAAGATGTACAATACTAATACCTTCGTACTTGTATTTTTTGCGTAACATAACATCCTTACGAGGAAAACACGCTTCGTATTTTCTCCGGATTAGGTTGCATAAAAAAGTGGGAAAATACTGGTAACCAATAATGAGAATTGTGAGTGAGTCACACCCCCTTATGCCCACATTTACTTGGATAAAAGTGGAAAATAAACTGAAGACAGTTATATGACAAGTGTGTGAGGATGTGGACAAAGTGTTGTTTGGTTATTTACGTAAGTGCTTTCTCAATTGCTACTACTTTTTACTGAGGTGTGTAATGCTATTACAGAATACGACGAGGCTCACCGCACACACCACTACAATTTCTGTTTGCATAACCTTCTCTCCACTTTGATATTGATCTCGGGTTAATGACAGTTTCGAGTGTGTGTGTGTGTATTCGTCGACAGAGAAACACGAGAGCATTTTAAAAGAAAATTGATATTCAGGAATTGCGCGGAATGCATGTTGATGAGCGTAGAAGGGGAGAAAGTGAGGAAGAATTGAAGTTTACGATCACTTTGGAATGTTTACTGGGGATCCGGAAAACAGGTTCAAATGGAATGTGCGGCCAAAGAAAAAGGAGAAGAAAGGAACTGGCTTCCTATTCATCCCTTTGTATAGCTACCTTTACTCTCCTTTCTTATGGACTTCCTGCTTTCCCGGAAGATGATCGCAATTTGTTGTGATCAGAATGCGTAGTTTTTACACGAAGGAAAGATCAAGGAACTTTTTGTTATGTGTACACTCTGTACACTTGTACCGTGTCTGCTTTGAAGTGCCTTTTACCAATGCAAAATTCAAGGAAAAATATACACACAGACGCAGATAACGCGGAAGGATTGACAAAATAGCAGATAGATTTCAAATGTAAACTCACTTCTATAAAATTCAATTTCCGCCGAACGTGAGAAAGCGAATTGAGGGAAAAAATGTATTATTCGATCGAGTGTAAAGGATCCAATAGTCATTTTCTCAGATATCCTGAAGGGAAGTCATTTAATGGATTTAGAGTTATTTTCGAGTAATCCACTTCCTCAGTCCACAGTAGTGCTATCATAACCCTGCAAATTCAGAGAAGTTCGGTAATAATACACGCGCTGATGAGATGGGATAGCACATTACATTACTAATATGTGCACCCAATCGAAAAAATGGGGCGGGTTGCATCGATTACATTGTCGCCCTTGTAACTCGAGTGTGATGTTACGCCATTGAGATCATAGATATGGCTGTAACTGTATTGTCACATATCATTAGTTCCTTTACGAAGTTCGGTTTACGAAGCAATCCTAAAAATGCTAGTAGACCATGTAAACTGTTATCGAACAGAGTGAAGTATCATCATCTCAACAGATCTCATCAAAGATATTGGCTTGACACAAACATAGCAATTTATATGCATATCTTCAAATCAATAAGAGTGCATCCAGAATTTTACATGGGTTGTGCAACATGTATTATATGACCGGCTACTGGGGGAAGACCCCTAAACGATGAAAATCCATTTCTAAGTTCTTGACGTGTTATTAAAGACTATATGGCACACGCTGTGAATGACAGGTTTCGAGAGAAACTACTTGATTGAAACTTCAATATGGAAAATGGAATAATGTTGTATTTATATCCTTCCGAAGCCTTCACCAAGCCCACACAAAAATGTCTGGTTCGCTGTTCGCTGAAAGTAATCACAAATGACCTCTCGCTGTTCCGACGTCATGCATAATCTACGCTGAAATTTCATTCCAGGTAAAAGGCGAAATGAGCACATATAGTTTTCACGCTCGAGTGAAGAAAGAGGCCAGTTAAAGTGTTAGCAATAATGCCATTTCTGATATATTAATATGTGAAATGATGAAGAAAAAATTACCACGCGCAAATCCCATTTCCGTAGTGTGCTTTTTACATATGCATGCCTAAAGCGACAGGGAAGATATCGTACTACTGAATTGGATATATAGCGTCGGTATAGATTGGCTATATACTCTTTTCTTCCAGACATCGCAACCCGCCATACGCCACTTCACTTTCACGGAATCCAATCAAGCGTGTATTCATCCCAAAAAATGAAATCATTCTGGAAGGATGCCTAGTTCCTCCAGATGAATCCAGTTATGCTTTCATATACGCAAAACCTGACTGAGCAGGTGGCGGGAGTGTGTACAGTCATATGTCATAATTATGATCGAAATTATTTCCTGGCTTTTGTTGACAATTCTCACTTCTCACCTGATTCTCACAGAGACATCACACTTGAATGCCTTTCCGGTATTTCGTAACCGAACCAAACCCGCCTCTACCAATATCTCCTTCCTATAAAGAAGTATAGTGAAAGTAGGGAAGCTCCTTATGGTACAAGGTGGGTTAGAACCAGTTCTAACCGGGTTTTGCCAAGAGAAAGAGCAGAGGGAGAAAGAGCTCGCTCGCTCGCTTTATTGTGCCAAGAAGAAATTGGGAAAAATCTGATCACAGGTGAACAACTTCAGGGTTCTTATACAACCTTGTGTGTGTGCTTCCGCAACACAATTGAGTCACGAATCCTTTCGAAACTACTCAATGCTATATATCATCTTAAATCTTTTTCAAGAACATCCACTCATGTGTAAATAAGATGCAAACACACGTAATGATTATCCAGATCAGTTAAGTCGGACAGGGAAGGATCATGTGCTTCTAGAATGATTCGCTCTTAAATCTCATTTCCTTCTTTACAAACACACATTCGCACCCTTAATCCGCAAGAATTCATGCTGACAGTGTGATTAGATATAGCTTTTTTTTGCTGAAAATCACGCGCACACTTAATGCGATATTTGATGTGAACTTGAAAAAGGTGGCACATCCACTCGTTAGAAATGTGTTGGAGAATTATTTTTCAAACTTACACAAAGATTTAGCAGGAATCCCATTTGATAAAAGTTGTCATTTGTTAAAAATCCTCTTCTCAAATATTATGCATGCAGTTGAAAGCTTTTAGACGTAGATGTAAGTAGATTTTTTATATATGGTGAAAATCTTAATCCGAGCACGTACTCATCTCATGCACACCAACATTTTTTACTTTTTTTGATGAAAAGTTCCACTTGAATAAAAAGGACGGGATTTTTGTGACTTATATATTTTCGTGTTTTGAACGAATGACTAAATAGTTTCCGTGTAAAAATTATGATTAGATATAAGACTTCGATCAAAACTAATTAAGTAAATAGTGTGAATCCACATGAATTCAAAAAGACGAATGCGCAGCTCATCTTGGTAGCAATATTATTTTTTATAGCACCCTCATCTCATCCATATCCTGACCATCACTGCAAATACACTATAAGATTTCTTCGAAGGAAAAAGTAAGCTTCGCTTTTCGTATTAAAAAGAAGAAGAAAATGATTTTTATATGCTTTATATAGTTGACTATAATTACTAAGTACAGAAGGATAATATAGTACACTAGTGAAAAAGTATGAGATGATGAGAGGTACTTTTTTATCGAAGTTAAATTTAGATCAAATGTGGCCTTTACGAATGTCTAAGAACAATGCAATATCGTACCGCAATTCAAACCTGCTTCCCTGAATCTCCATTCCCTCGTCAAATACACGTATTTGTTGCGTTTACATCAGTAAAATCTGGCCCAGTCGATGATGATGATGGTTCTAATGAAGCCTTAGCTCCAGAGGCGACACAGTCTATTTTGGACATGGACGAGTTTCCCGTGACACCTATTTTCCCCATATCCGATTGTGAGGCTTCCGCTTGTGCTCCTTTAGGCCCTGATGATGAGTTGTTCCCATCTTTCATCATCGTCTTGGTCGCTTCAGCGATGACGATCATCTCGGAGGACTGGATGAGGACGAGCTTCTGGGAGCGAGATGAAATAGGGGACGTCGCTGGTGGAGACGCTAATGAATAAGACGGAGCTGAGATGATGGTAGCTGGATCAGTGGAAAAGCTCACTCTTTGTATGCCCACTGTCGATATCTAAAAATACACGGACATGTTAATGTAATTACACAATATATGCTGCCTTGATTCCTCCACTTTCCGCTAATGAAGCTCTCTATACCATCATCATATTCATCTACTCACAGAGAAAATATATATCTGCTCTATGATGACCTAGTTTTGGTTCCCTTTTCTCTAGTTACGTATAGTAGAAAAGGAGAGCACGACATAAAAGTATATACTCTTTCAACATAAAGTTTATAAACCACAGCTGGATTTTTAGAGACAAGAACAGAAGGGAAAAGGAGAAAGTTAACGAAAGGAGAACAAACATTTATCAATGAGCACGGCCTACACACGCTAAGACAGCACACTCGTCTATTGTCAAGATTTTTTGTTTGGCACACGACAACTAGCGGAAAGAACATGAAAGCTTCTCGTTTTCTAAAAAAAATTTGCAGTATGCATGAGTTGTGTATCGCTTCTATAACAAAATGACTTACTTCCCAAAAGAAATCAATCACTACTACAGTTTACACCAAGAATCCCGTGAGATCCTTTGGCTTTAAACAAAGGACAACCTGAGCTTTCTGTCCTATTTCTAGACTTCAAAGCCTGCCTGCGGAGAAAGCTTAGGAACTTTTCTTGAAACAAAAGAGTTAAGAAGAAAAAAGCATTGTGTAACAAGAGGAATTTCACAAGAAAAAAAGGTAAAATTGGCAAATATCGCCCACAAATGTAACAGAAACAGAAATAGCGAGAGAGAGTAACACCCACAGGGGGCAAAAAATAAAATATTTCTACGAATAAAAGCTGAGCTTATGTAGCATTGCGGCTTATATGAAGCATGTTACAATTTTTATTTGATAAAAGAGATCAAAAATCGTAAAGTTTCGAGAGTTAAAAGTTAGTTGTGAAAATGGATTGAGGGGGAAAGAGAGGAATGAAATAAAAAATTGCGAAAGAGAAAGTTTTACCGACAGATGCAGCATTGAAGCAGCCGTTCAGCTTTCACCTGCTTTTGCTGATGGATCGACGTGACCAGGAAGGGAAATTAAGGCAATATTGAATATTTCATCATGAATGAGCAGAAAGAGGTGTTCAAAAAAGGTAGTGAATAAGAGAGACATGCAATATATGAAACCGAAAGCATCTCTGTTAATAAAAAGTACAATGCACATGCTTGCCAAAAGCAGACAAAAGAGTTGAACATTGAACACCTACACAATAATATCGTGCTTTCATGTATATTTTAGTATGTTGGATAAGGAAGTGGAAAAGTTGCACCTCATCGCGTGAATAGATATTGGATATTAATTTTCCCCATGTAACAAACTCTATCTGAAGCATGACGTAACTTTTGAAGTGGGTTGTGGAGAAAGCTAAAGCGTGATCATAATTTTCAATTAATTACGCAGGATACGTTCCGAACAAATGTTTCGGACTGGGACTGATCGCTTTTATATTTCAGGGAGTTCATCTACCTTTCAAAGCCTCTGGGTATTAAGGCAGCCGTTTGAAAATGAGACAAAAGAGCTAGCGGGCTTTTGCTTGTGTCATACCAAAACGTAAACAAAAACTGACTTTTATTTCTCCGTTGTGTTATTGTATTTTAGTAACTTTCTCTTTAGGTTGGATTTCATAATTGAATTAGAGGCTAACGACATTAATTTCCAGTATCTCAGTACGGTCAATTTCATATGTAACACTCAGCAGGTCACAAAAACAAGTGAGTGTTTATTTGGTCGAGACGCATATTTTGACATATTTACAATTAATGTACCAAAGAGAGTACAATACAAAGTCTAGACTAAAACCAAAGATTACAGAGAGGATGGATACCTAGACAGATCCAATACATCGATTTCCCAGAAGTCATTCATGTTATGACATCCTACCTACCTACGCTCTGTCTGTCCGATTTGTCATACTGAATAGTCTAGACTTTCTCACAAGAAAATATGACTTTTCCCATTTTTTCGTCCATTCAAAAACATTTCTTATTAAATTATTTGACTTTGTGGAATATCTTATTATTGTTCGTCTCGCCGATTTCATATAATGTCGTCCAAAATTATTGGCATGTGTCGCATTTGCGTATATATCAGAATGAAAATTGCTATACACGAGTCTGAAAAATTGACCTCTCATACATATCGTACCATTTACGGTGAAAGTTGACTAATAGTGAGAATAGTGACAAAGATGAGCAAATCATTTGTGCTACTAGGAAATCATGCCATGCCACAAAACTATACAAGGCGATAAGATACAAATACAAGAGCGAGAACGAGACAAAACCTTGACAAGTGAGCATATAGTTCGTCATTCTTAGGCAAATTGAAGTACGTCTTTGCTCAGAAGGAGTGGAGATCAAAAGAAATGTGTAAGATTAGAAAACAGTCGCATATCCATAGGTGTACTCTACAAACTAAATTAGCTAATACGAACTCAGATTTTTGTGGTACGAAATTTTGTGGAATAAGAAACAACGAAAAGAGAAACCTACGCAGCCATTACTTTACAAAAAATTGGTGAAAATGACAAGACACGGGAGGCAGGTGAGTTGGCTGATGACGACAACAACAACGCCATTAGCACGCGAGCCACGGGTTGTCTCATAAAGAATGAATGCATAAATAGAAAATATAATCTATTCTGCGTCGTATCCACTCCACATCAAAAGGATTCTCCTACCTCCTCCACCCATGTTATCATTTTCACCAATTTTTTGTTATTTTTAGTTATAGTAGACGTCTATTATAAATAGAGAAGAAAAATCTATTGCGTGTGTGTGTTTTTTTTTTGCTTTTTTGTTCATCAAAAACTTTACCTTTTCTTTAGCCAGAGCTCCCTCAGGATTTTCAATGGACTGATCGAACTCCGTGCATACATGGTGGCGAGACGAGCTAAGAGAAAGCTATTGTCACGTCTCAATCCTGTCTTTTGTGAAAGGAAACAAAGAAAAAAGAGTAGAACAAGCAAATCATAATAATGAAATCATTTTTTTTACATATCCTACTGGTGAATCTTTTATACTCTAATTTCTTTTCTCCTTTTTTCTCTCTTAACTTTTTATATCTACTTAAAGTTTACCACAAAAAAGTTGAAGGTATACAAAATGACAAGACGACTACTTACTTAGATTTACTGTGATTTTTTGTGTTATGCTCAAGAAAATATATGGCTGTCAGGTGGGTGCTGTATATACTTTTACAAATACATAATATTTATAGTTAATATGAATGACGCAAAACGGAACTACGCGCGTGAGAATGCCAAAAACAACGACGCCAACTCTACGTATATATTTACATGACACCCTTTTCTTTCCAAGAATTTCCTCTCATCCGCTATTTTTTTCACTCAGCTGCTTTCACTGTTTCAGGTTGAATTTGAGAATTGATAAAAAATATATGTATTTATAAAAAAATAGTTAAATTCTTACAAACTTTCAATCAAAAGCCTACCTCGTGTCTGTTCCTCAGACTGGCGGCATTTGAGCTGCAACCGCCTCCATTTCCAGAACCACCAACTCCTCCACTAAACTCCCCCATTCCTCCGCTACTCGAGGGGCTGACGCCACTAGGTCTCGTTTCATCATACATGTCGTCCTCGTAGTCTTCCTCCAGAAGTGGGGGCAGGGGACCCAGTCGTGACACACCTGAAAATGAGCAATCTTTCCTCTCTTTAATCTAGCGGATATTCACACACCGACGGTGAGCAAGTTGGTAGTATACAAAAAGGTGAGTGGTGACTATTTTGAAGTGCCTTTGAATAGAAAAAGGGGTTAGTCATGTGAGTGAGTGGGCGCACGCCTCATTGCAAAATATGTTTCCGTCTCGTGCAACAGTGGCGAATTTTTCCATCAGCCAAGTACAGATCTGCGAGCACGTTTATGAACTTTCATGGACATATTGCATCACCATCATATTCATCATGTCACTAATGCTCATCATGCACTTCATTAATTTTCTGATTTGGGCCGCCCCAGCTAAAAGAATGCTTCTAGTGAGAGGATGAGTTTGAAAGTAGATATAATAATGAGCTAGGTGTGAGAGCGTATATATTTAATATATATATTCTGCAGATAATTTTCATAACTAATCAACAGCAAATAAATGCGTTTTAATGCGTTTAAAGGATCAAGAAAGAGAGAACTTTATTCTTCATTAATATTAATAATTAAATCCAACACAACACAATAGCACTATCAAATATAGCTTCTGCATAAAATGTTTTTTTACTAATACAATACAATATAGTCAGCTTAAGTTACCTAATGTAACTGTAGTGAAGATAAAGACGCGAATATATAATTTACTTAAACTATCTAAGCTAAATATTTCCTGGAAGATATATCAATCTTTCCCAATAAGTTTCATGCAAAAGTCATATTTGATTATAGCTTTTCACTTGACACTACTAAAAAAGACTAGACATGCTAAAACGAAGTGTTGTACTGGAGAAAGCATCAATTTGTATATATGAAGAATACAAGGTACAAAGTCCTTTCTTTCAACAAAATAATATATCGGATCAGACACTAGGTTATATATTTTTCGATTTTTTCGAGACTAGGTCTGATTCAGAAGGGATATATAAATAATCGGAATTCCGTAGATAACAAAAAATCAGACTCCTCATAAAATTATATAACTGTACAGGCAGTACTTCTCAATTACGACACGGTCTGATGAGCATCCAGGCGGATCGTTTTCCGAGGAAAGCTTTAGCAACCGAGACGTCTACAGATCGTGTTATTATATTACACGATACCAGCAACCAAACCACATATCTTCGTTACACTTTTTTTGTTCTCAGTGCATAAGTCTCATGCCTGACGGAAACGTACAAAAAGAGTGAAAAAATCTAGGGAGAAAGTAATGATGATGAACTCTTGGTGGTCTTTGAGGCGGAAAATAAAAAGCAAGTGGACCGGGTAAAACGGAAGATGTGAAAGAGTAACGCACATGGAGAAGGAAAACTGATACTTAAGAAGAATCCTATCAAGGACGACGGGAAATTGTGAAAAATATAGGTGGGCTATAGCATCGATACATGATTACGTTTTCAAACAAAGAAAGAAGCAAGATTACTGATGATAATAATAAGTATCGTTTCCATCATCGTCATCAGGCTAGACATCCGTCGTCTGACCAATAAAAATATAGTTTCTTTCGGCGAAATCCTCTTTCGTAAAAAATATTCACATAAACGAGAACAGCCAAGTTACGACGAAAGTGACACATGAGCAAATGGAGAGCACCGATCGACAAAGACAATGCAAAAGTATGGATAGAAAGAGGATGACAAGGCATACGGCAGAATATGAGGTGAACATCTGAACTACGAAATGCTGATTGTTGCTAGCGGCAGAGATTGCGGTGATGGCGGCACTAAAATTATTACTATCAGTCATAGTACTAGCAGATCTGGTTATAAACTTACTGTATGTATTATCTTGGATTTGACTGGGAAATCGGAAGTTGAAATCAGACTCGAAGTCTTCCTCAAACAGGTCGTCGTCGTCGTCATCATCATCATCCTCGAAGGTGAACCTCGCCTTTGACCTCGGCATGGATCTCGGGAAGTCCGGCAGTCCTCCAACGGTATCCTCGCTCTCGAGCTTTTCTAAACTTTCAAAAGTACCATACCGATTTATGGTGGCAACACTACAATGGGAGAGGTCATCTTCGTCATCCTCATCATCAAAATTGTAGTCATCATCATCCCCGTAGTTCTCTGCTGTGGAGTCATTTGACTCGACGCGAAGGAAACCTCCTTTACTCGCACTACTCCGAATACTGCTACAAGCACTGCCACCCCCTTCCCCTGCGGACGAGCCTCCGCCATTCTCGTCACTCGCGACGGAGTCGGCTGCCTTCCCATTGCAAACAATACTGTCCTCCTCCCCATCACTACTGTAGCCATGTCTAGTGTTACCGTTATCATTGGAACTATGGGAGGAGTCTTCCGGGTCAGACTCTTGGGTGACTACAATTTCTGGCCCGGTTCTCGCACAAGACCTTTCACTCCCATTCCCATCCTCCACCTCCTCATCATCGTCATCATGGTCATCATCATCACCCTCATTAAGGAGAGCGGCTCCCCCGGTGACCACAACTACTCTAGACGACGACGCCGACGAAGAACCGCTACTTCTACTCAAATAGGAAGAACTCGTTGTCGTTGTACTGCAACTGCTATTAGTAGTACTCTTCTTACTCGACGTTAACAGTGTTACCTTGCTACCAGTAGTGTTACTATTGCTAATGCTAGAACAAGATGTCGACGAGTCTATTTCACTATATTCAAAACTTTGGTTCATCTCACTGTTGTTGTTTGTGGGGGGGTTGGAGGAGGCGGAGCCTTGGCTGTGGCTACAGGACGCTATGTTATTATTAGAGTTGTTGTTATTAGTGGCACAACTATTGTTATCATCGTTAGTCGCTAGTTTCTTTACACTAGGTGAAGGAGGAGTCGAGGTGTCATTAGTTGACCTACTGCAGCTGCTCGAGCTAATTAACTGCTGTTGCTCTTGGAGGCGCTGCTGCTCCTCTTTGCCCGGGTCAGGGTCTACGAGAATTGAGTAACTCTTACTTGACGTGCTTTGGTAGGAAGACGAAGGCTCACCGTTGTTGGTGGAATGAGTTTGGGCACTAGTACTACAAGAGGACCCGCTAGAAATGGAGTCCTTGTTAATGTTCGAGCACTGGCTACACAGGCTAGGCGCTACAACTGCGGCTGCTGCTGCTGCGGATGCACTAGTGTACGAAGAAGAGGAGGACGAGCTAATTGTTGAGGCAGCAGCTGGAGGAACGGTCGTCCCTGCTGCGACATTCGTAGTATTAGTGGAGCAGGCGACACTGACGCTCGCGGCGACGATAGCACTCGTGGTGGTGGCAATTATTTGGAGGGGCTCCTCCTTTGAGCTCGCGTAGCCTGCCAGAGAACTGGATGATGATGACCAGGACGGGTCTGTCGTACCGTTCTCTGCAGCTGGGGATGCGGAAGCAAGGTCGGAAGAGGAGGATGTGGAATCCTCTGAGGATTCAACGCGCTCCACCTTCGCCTTCTTTCGCTGCTCCAGTCGTTGGAGTTGGACGCGCTCGCAAGGCGCCTCGGGAGGAGGAGGATCCTTTTTCTCCTCGATGGAGTGGAGGGTTCCACCGTCCACGATTTTCACAATGAGTGGATCGCGATTCTGCTGCTGTGAGGGATCACAATTGACACAAGGTACACCTGCACTCACACCACCGTATACACCACCACCACCACCTCGACCACAAGAACCACACTCAGAGCACTGGGCGTTGACGTGATGGGAATGCTGGAGGTGGGAAATGTACGCAGAGTCCTCTGCGAAATGGATGGAATGACCTGACATTGTAGCCGTGCTCATATTTACGAAGGGACAGTGTGCCGACGTGAAGCTGGATTGTTGGCTGAGAAAGAATGCTTCACGGCGCTCTGCCAAAATGCTCCGCAAAGGCTTACTGTGCTGATGATGGTTGATATTGTGGCTGGCGTGGCTACACTCGCGGAGGGTGTTCATTGCAAGCAAGAAATTAAAGTCATCGTCCTCAGTCTCTGTGGCCTTGTCAGCCTTTAATACCACCATCGTTTCCACTGAAGCCTTCGTTTCTCCTTCGAGAAAACATAAAGACGTCGTTTCATCAATATGAGATTTGTTATTAGTAGTACAACAATGGGACGGGTGGTTTGCAGAAGCAATTTGTGCTCTATTTGCATCATTATTGGGCGAACAATTATCAACAACATTATTACCATCAGAATCATCGGGGGCATTATTAGTATCAATAATATGGACAGTGTTGTTGGCAACTGGAGTGGTGGAATTGGAAACAGCAGTAGAAGAAATTTTGTCAGGATTAGTAGGATTCTTTACCTCTGCCTCTAGCACACCCGATCGCATACGGTCCAACATGTTGGAAAAATTCTCGTTCCGACGCGATATGGAAAGGCTCAAACTTCTCTCGGGGTCTTCATCCTCCTCCAGCAGGCCACTCATTGTCGTCTTACTCTTCTCAGTCATTTCATCACTGATCCCAGAGTCATTTGAGCTCTCCTCGTGACTCCGGTGTGATTGACCTCGCTCACCTTCATGCCCACCTGCGGTGGAATCATCTGAATCCTCTTCCTCCTCCTCTTCATCCTCATCCTCATCTTCCTCGTCGTCCTCGTCATCGTCGTCATCATCATCCATGCCCACTCCCCCAACTGTCATTTCCTCGCGCATCTTCTCCACAAAATCCTTCAGTCTTTGTCCCTCATCATCAAGCTCAAGGGATGCTTGATACACGTCGTGTGCAATTTGTGCTGCATTCCCGATTGCATCATCGCTTCTACAACTTCCACAATCATCTTCATCATCACCGCCGCTACCACCTCCAGCAGCAGCAGGACTCAGAGCTGGATCATGTCTCAGGGTAGAACTGCTCACCGAACTTCCTTCTTCACTACTCTGACACATTATGCTTGCCTTGCTCCCACCAGCAGCAGCTTCCACCTCAATGCTTTCTCTCGAAGATCGTGGCGGTGTAGTAATTGATGTTCCACTCAGAGTCTGTTTCCCATTGTTAGAACTACCTGAGCCCACCACCACCACCTTCATAATGTCAGCAGAAGGGGATATTGTTCCGGCCTTGGTGGAAGCTTGGTGCAGCAGCCCGCCTCTCTCCTCATTACTTTTAATTGGGCCTTTCGCATGGGAATTCGGGTTGAAAGGCGGGATTACCAAGGGACTCGATTTCTTATTACCATTATCAGACTCACTTCCCTGCTTCGTAGGAATACTAACGCTACTATCAATATTAGTGCTATTACCCATTGTCATCATCACATCCTTTCGAGTGGGAACTGGGGACATTGTATAGTAATAAGGGGCAACTAAGCCTTTGCTGTTTAAATCCTTCTCCCCGAGTTGCTTAATGAAGGATCGCCGATCTTTCGGGGTGATGCCAAACAACTCGGGATAGTCTTTCCGGACTTTGTTGTCGAAGAGCATGCGACGTCTTGCCCGCTCTGACCCATATCCGCTGATAATTGGCGAATCCGTGTGGACAGGTTTCGATTTCTTGGGATGATGGCTATTCTCTGAGTGACAGCGAGGCGGAACTGACAAATGTGGGGAGCCTGGTGCAAGCATCATTCCTCCTCCGGCTGACATCATCATCGCACTCGAGCCAGCACAGTGGCCTGGACAGTGGTGCGAGTGATGTTGGTGGTGAACAATGATGTTCTTGTTGTGAATGCATCTCACCATGATCTGCTGCGGCTGAGATTGTGTCGAGCTCGTACTTGTCGTGGTGGACTCATCCTTCAGACTGAAGTACTGCGTGGAGGAGTCTTTACTTGTGGAGGCTGTTGTATCCGAGGACTTCTCGGTTCGGAGCGTTTCCGTGCTGACGCTCGTTCCCTGCAAGCTCTGGGCAATGAGCTCTTGCTGCCTTGACTTGAGTATTGCGTTTGTCATAATCCTTGAACCCGGTTTTGACTTTAGGTAGGCATTGTTTACTCCGTCAGTGAGGGACTCCATCTCATTATTATTTGCGCTCCTATTGTTCCCCTTAATTGTTCCTGGCAAACGAGCCGGGGATAATGAAGAGGAGGAGGAAGGTGTATCTGTTCCTGATGCTAATGCTTGAGCTCTCTTCACCATCAGCGGGCTTTGTAACGGCTCAGGGATTTGCTCGTAAAATTTCTGTTCTTTGGAAAAGTGAGCTGCTTCCTTTGCATAACTTTTGCTTTGTGAGGCGGCAGCAGCAGGTGAAGGTGGTGCGACAACTTCCGGTGAAAAGAAGCTGTCATTGTTTTCACCCTTTCTCCTGAGGTCATTGCCCGCCTGCAAGGCTTCATCGTGATTGTGCGGAGCTTTACTAATTGTACGACTACCTTGAGCTGTCACTTTCCCCTCACTGACTTTCTCATTGTTGTTCGCTGGGGGATGTTGAACATTCTTTCCGGCTGTTTGAGTACTCTCCTCTCGGCTGCTCATCCGTCTCAGGTTAGACAATTGCCTCGGCTTCGGGGATGGGTAGGCGGTGGGCTGTTGTTGTTGTTCCTTGATGACAGCGGCTGTAGTCGCATTTTCTAGCAACTGTTGTGTGTCACTGTGCAGCTTCTCGCAAGGGCATACACCTTCACCACCATTCTTTCTCTCGTTTTGATTGACATTGTCAATCGTGTTATTATTATTATGACTTGGGATGGGACTTGACGAGGAACTTTCTGGGGCAGGAGTGGATGTCCGTGGGGAATGAGTTGGGGTATTGTGAGCAGCGTTGCTCAAACTCGTTCTCGCCTTCGGCACCGGAGGAATCGTAACCGTTGAGGTTGCACGGGTTGCATACAGATTGTCTGGAGTGCTGGTGGTAGCATCGGTTAGCGTGGGTTTTGAAGTAATACTTTTTCTTGTAACTGATGTCACTTTGGCTGGGTTAATTACGGTCTCAGTTTTCGTTGCTGTCAATTCTTCAGCTTTGGCACTTGCTGCTGATGAAGGGATCTGAGGAGAGTTGGCTAAAGTTGCCGAACTAATCGGCCCGTTTGTGTTGCTCTGACTGGCAGTACTGACCACCACTCTGTCAACGGCACTGAGAGGAGGCGGAGCAATAACTTTTCCAGTGCTTGAGTAACCTTTCTCAGTATCACTGCCAAGGCCGGCAGTGCGAGGGAGTGAGATCACACCATCCCCAGGGATAGACTGCTTGCGGTCACCACTTGGCCGCACTATTCGAGCTCTCATCAAGTCCTTGTTGATGATGCTGAGGCCGTCAGGAATGTAAGGCTTGGCTGTTGGTGATGTGACATTTTTCTCAGGTTGAGAATCTTTTGAGAGCCTTTCATCTGGTTGCTGCTGCTGCTTGACCTCGGAACCTGAGAGGGCCGCCTGTGCTCCAACTTTTGGAGAGCTTACCACAACTTCTCTTGTCACACCTGTTGTCGACAGGGGAGCCTTACTTCGTGTCATGTAGTCAAGTTGCGGCTTGGCTGACATTGTGCTCCTCAAACTGTGTGGATGTAGTTCAGTAGAGATTGGTGTCATTTGGGCAGTAGTAATTGTCTTTGCTGACTTTAGTTGTGGATGTGGGGAAAGTTTGTTTGGGGCTGGGGTGGCCGTGGACATTGGAACAGACGCTTGTTCACCTTCCACCTTTTCCTCATCTTCTTCCATAATGCTGTCATGTTGGACAACGGGGAATTTCTCGCAAAATTCCGAAATGGAAAAATTGGATGATGACGACTTTGACAGTCTCGTATTTAAAGAGATTCTGTGAAAAATAACAATACTCATGTCAAATCGCGCATTTTTCCATCTAACCAAATTGCGCTCAAAGAAGAGAGGCATCAATTTTGACGAGACATAGTCATTTACTCTAGCGACATCAAACAAGAACGCCACATTACAATTTACAATTTGCTCATATTCAGACAGGCTGAAAATCATAAACAAATTACGTAAAAACGAAGGCTTCTAGACGGTTATGTATTTATGACATGTACTTTTGACAAGTTTATTGTAATTGGTTGTGATTTCTCGTATGTTTTTACAACTGTCTGCAAAAAAAACCTACATCTTTCAGCACATGTCATTCCAAGGGAAATCTTTTTATGTAACTTGTGGGTTTCTTTTGAATACGTCTGGAAATAGTCATCGACATAATAATAATTCCAAACAGACTCGTTTAACGTCCACGAGCATTCATGTCAGAGCCAATGACAAGCTCCGTTTTTTCCTTTTATGCCGAATTCGGAATTACGGATGTTTGGATGAGATGTTTGGTTCTTGGATCTAACTACACAATATTCCAATTCCACGACGTTCTTAAGTCTTAAGACTTTGTTCTTAAGAAAATGTTAAGTAGCTATATTCGACTAAATCACCTTTGGTAAACAGGTTATTACAAAAATTGATACAGTGTGTGCGTGCCTACGCTTTTCCTGTAACGAAGTATGTAATTCGAGCAAATTAGTGTGTTTATAAATAGATGACGACGACAAAGGGAATATACGAGTTGAATTCAGCATCTCTGGGAAATATATTACGCTGGTTGGTTTGACATGATAGAGAAAGAGAGACGTCGTGTGTTACAGAGAGGTTGACCGCAGTCATTCTTCTGACAAAAGAGTTTAATAAGTGTGGTTTACAGTTATGGCCTGCTTTGTACGTATAAAAGTGTCACACAAAACGTACAAACGATCGTCATAAAATGTGTGGAGTGGATGGTGATGATATGATGAGAGTATAGAGCCATGAAATGAACAACCTTGAACCCTTCTCCATCCAAAGCATGGCGAAGCGATGTGAGTGTGAGTGTGTGTTTGTATTAGTATTGTGCTTGTGTACTGTGCACACAGCCTTACGTGAAAGAAAGCATCAAAAGAGCTTGAAAGGTTTGTTGATGATTTCCACGAAGATGTTTATTATCCTGACTGAACCTTTGCACTGTTGGTAATACTGCCATCAATCAATGTGACAAGAAAATAAGAAGAAAATTGCTTCTATAAAATTGTATGTTCGAAATCAATCGGATCCTTTCCGAAAATATTTGTACAGATGATCATTTTCAGAAAACGTCGAGCGAGAAAAATGTATTTAGGCAAGTTCATGTTTATAGTACACATATAACTTAAAGACAAACAAATAAGCAAGCATCATCATATTTAACATCACAGAGTGTGTACGAAAGCAAGAAGCTTTTCATATGGACCTTTCAAGAAGGAAAAAGAAACAATTTTTTTCTCTCTTACATTTGCCGTTGGAGAAGTAACTTCCAAAGACTCTTCAGCTGCACGTTAGCCGTTCGCAAAACAACCTGATTGGGTTTCTTAGTGCGGACTAGAGGCAGGATTCGATCCAGTCTTGAGTGGTGGGAAGTGTCAGGGCCGAACAGGAGCCGGAATTCGTGTTCTAAACAAGATTCATATTCAAGAAAAAATAATATTTAGATTTTCAATAATAAAACCCAGCTTCTGCTCACACACAATTTGGAATTTTTCCCCCATTCTATTTTTGATTATCTCCACAAACTCAACACCATAAATCCTACGCAAATACCAGCATGATGCTTCGAGAGATGTCTTTTTTTGCAATATCCTAACAAATGCAACATTTCCCTAGTATTCTTCATACATTTTATTTGACACGTGGCAGTTGGAACTTGACAAGAAAATCTATTCATATTCAACATGCTAAATTCTTATCCTTGAAATGACACTGAAAAAATTGATCAAATTTTTGCTCTTTTTGCTTTTACGTTTTACAATTCTGTTTTTCAAAAAATTGCGTGTAAACAAGTTCAATGTGAATGCCCTCTTCACGGATGATAGGAAATATGTTTTGTGAAAACACAAATAAACAGATCATGTTTCAACCTTCAGAGAAATTTCCCTTAGGTAGTTTATTTGCGTTGTTATTTACGAAAAGTTTTACTTTTTGTTATCAAAAATTTAATGCGAATCGCAAGAAGCGATGTGAGAGTAATGTGAGTGGGGGGTGGGAATACTTTGTAAATTGTGTATATTATATCGATGTTGTTATATTTCCACTGACAATACACTTCCTTTGTCATTATTTTTTTGATGGATCCTTCGAGAATATTAAATATCAAACTTCCTGAAATCTTGTAACAATATCAATCTGCCACCTGCTAAAATAGTTAAATGAAGATGAATTTTACGCATGAGATGATATAACATGATACGAGGAAGCACACAATTCTGTATGAGATAGGCTTCTCATATTATCTACATATGGCTGACATGACATGTGAAAAATGAGGCTTTTCTGGAAATTAGCTCACATTTTCTCTGCGCAATGCTTATATTTTACTAATTAACTTCCACTAACGAGAGATGGCTCATTGAAGGAAACTGGATACACCAACGGAAGGGAAAACGGGAACTGTTTATGTCCACTTCCTGGAATGGTACTATTTCCCAAGTTGTATCGAGTTTCCACCTAAAGGCTTTATTAGCCGCCACACGAGGCCTACGTGGGGAATGATTCAAGGGAATACTTTTGCTTACGCTTAATTAAACATTTTTAAAATATGCAGACATGTTACGAAACGTTCGGAATTGCGATTCATTCAAACTAATCCTGGAATTTTAATGTTATTTCATGCCACATAGTTAGATTGAAATCACGAGGTTCATTTGAGCTATTGAAGCCATAAGAATTTTGTCCTTGCTTGGCTAAATTACTCAAAGACAACGGTATAAAGGTAGATGCGATTTAAAGGTCAGAGAACGTCGCGTGTATAAAAACGGATTCAATTTTAATGTAGAAACATTTGGAATTGAATTGGAGACAACCCTTATTATGGTCGCTTTGGACTTGATCAGATACATGTTTCTTTGGGAAAAACATGTGCGGAGAAGTACTAGGAATTTTATTCTCCGAGTAAATAAAAGTGTGTTGTAAGAGCCCACTTTCTGGAATGCCAAGGATAAAATTCTGTTTATTTATTTATGTAGCTCGAGTAAATTCAATCACGTCAAGGACTTCTCTTTTGATGCGGCACAATTCTACATCGTAGATACATATATGCAAACAGAAGGGTTAGTATATGTGTTTGTCTGCAAGACGCTATGTAAATGAACACGAACATTTGACCTTAACTGCGTACGTGTATGACGCTTTACACGAACACTAGTAAATACGTCTAGAAAAAGTCAGACTAGAATATATTATGTTTTTCATTCCTCACGGAAATAAAAGATATAAAGGATATTTTTTCAAGGAATAAAGCAAGCGTCAAGGCTCCTCTTCCTCGTAATTAGGAAGCGAAGCTTTAGAAGAAAATTGCTCTGTTTACATCCTGTTACGCATAAAGTATGAGTTCCTCCGCTTAAAAGAAACTGCGCATTTCTTCATTTGTGAAATTTAGCACGTTTCTGGAACTTCTAGAGTGAAGTGAAGTGAGGAGATGCGAGAGATTTTCAGTTTAAAGTACTTACCATGCTTTTTAGGCAAATTAAAGTGGAGAGTGACAACATCATCGAGTCTGATGGGGGCTTCTTTGACGAAAAATACTCTGTCTCGTGTCATGTGAGATGTTAGCACAATAATATCTGTAAAAAGGAAAGCCCAAACGGGTGACCAGGATCCGTCTTGCTCACGACGATATAGTCGACTTCCGAACAGCCACTTGCGTCCCTTCTCGCAAACCTTCAGGGGTTGCTGTGATGTAAAAAAAAGACAAAAAAATTGAAGAATACACGTCATATCCTTTACGTTATTTGTAAACAAGTTCTTATTCTTTTAGGAGAATAAGACATATTTTTAGCTGATTAAACATTTGTTTCAATACAATAAAACGGATGTTATTTCTCCGTTGAGGCTGTGACGCACGATGCTTTATGAATATAATATGTTACGTGCATTACGTGTCTTTCTTTATAAGCGTGAGCCTGCTTGGTTCCCCAATTCTGGCTGAAATCATTTAAGCTACCAAAAGTACCACACACGGCTTGGTGGTAACAGCGAAGTTCTAGTCCCATTTATGCTAGGTGTAATTTTTGTAAATTACTATCATACTCATTTGTGCTAATATCCTATGCTTCATCCCAAATTGGCTGATGATGGTATCTCCCAATGGTGATCAAAGTGGTCGAAATAACCAAGATTAATGCACGTGTAACGGATTGTGTTTATTTTTTTGGGAAGTTTGTGCTCTCCCAGTCTTTGTCCTTCGAACCTACTTTTCCCGTTAAATAGGAAGTTTAGGTGAGTAAGAATAAATTGTGTCACCTCTACATACGCGATCATCCTTCCCGTTATGATTTCTGTCTCCGAGACTCTTGTAACCTTACTTTATGTACGAAAGCATGAAACAAACAATCCTGAATGGACGATCGAACAAACGGAATTCGGCCAGTATTTCAAATCAAATTTATTGACAGGACACCCTTTGCATGATGTATAGCGCATGTCTACTTATAATTAAGTTAATGTGGAATGGAAATGTGAAGCTACTCGTTTTCACAGTTTACAAATATGTCCAAAATTTTAAGAAGGAATAACTATTGTGAGCATATAAGAAAGAAGGGATCGGACTTACGAAGAAGAGGGTTGCCGAACGAATTATCTTATCTCACTCACTAGATAATGCAAATGAAGGGACCATCTCGACTTACAAACTATAGAACAAAGAGGAGAGAACGTCGGAAAGCATCTTAAATCTATAACTTATATCTACTATTTACAAATCACAGTAAGGTATGGATATCGCCAAAAATTGTGACGACGCCGAGTATTGAAGCTCGG
>JAQFZW010000311.1:0-72659 GCA_034687055.1 Heteromurus nitidus
CGGAGTGTGGCCATTTCCGAGCATAACTCGATTGATTTCAAGCGCTCATTTTCGATGTCGTGTGACAATTTTCCAAGCGAAACAGTAAACTCTTCTTCTGCTTTCTCCAGGTTTTGCTTCGCGTTGGATAATTTTTGGTTGTATGCTTCCAAAGAACTTTCCAAAAAGTTGCACCTTTCTTTTGTCGAAGAATATTCTCCAAGAAGTTCATCCAGTGTACTTGTCTTCTGAGCGAGCTGAACATTTAAGACTTCTATAATGCTGTTCTTTTCCTCTGCCAGCTCTACACATTCTTTTTTGAATTGAGATACTTGGCTAGTCAATGCCTCCTTGTCGTTAGAAAGTTCATAATGTTGGGCTGATAATTTTTCATATGACTCTTCAGAACTCGCGAGAAGACTTTTCAGCTCAGAAAGTTGTGAATCCTTCTCCTTAATAGTTATTTTCTTCTGTTTAATCTCCTGTGCGTACTGTTCTTGATTCTTCTCAAGGTCTCTAACCTTTTCATTAAGCAGACTGGATTTGCTGGTCGACGCCTTGATTTCATTAACTTTCAGATCCAGCTGGTTAACAAGTTCCGAATTTCTTGATTCCAAGTCGGAAATTAGTAAATATTTTGCATGCAATTCTGAATTGATCTTTTCGATGGTTTCCGTCTGGCGCTTTTCTGTTTCCGTTATTTCTTTTTTTGGTTGTGGCTGTGGTGTGTGAGGTGATGATATGTATATGTGAGGTGACTCTGGTACTTTCCTCAACGGAAACGCTTTCTTTTTATTTAGATGTAATCTCTTTGATCCTTGGATTGGAGTTTCTAAAGATGCGTGCTGCCGTTCCTTAGGGAGACTCTCATTACAGACAACTTTTGAATTCTTAATAACCGACTGAAGGAATTGCCTAATCTCAATCTGCACAGCGGAAGGAAGATGTGAAGCTGGAATTTCCAAAAACAGCTTCTGTGTATTCTAAAATAAACCAAACGTTTTTATTTTAAGGATCAATTAAGAACTTGTGACGTTGCATTAAGTTAAATTGGTCACACAAATTGTAACTATAAACTTCATAAGCTCAAATACAAACCTGTAGAGAACATGTCGCAAGCAATACTGACACTATTTTTCTGAGTTCTTGAGCATTTCCATTGGAAGCAAAGTTTATCCAGTCATGGGGAACGTATTTGCCTACAGAAAAACATTCATTGTAACTTTGTCTGCTAAATTTTTTGTTATATATAATTATAACCAGTCAAACTGTCAAACGTAAGAAAGGGTACCTTGAACAGCATGCCTTAGTTCAGCAAACACGTTTTCCCGATTGGTGATATCTACCACTTTTTCAAACCTAAGGAGAAATGAGAATGAGACCAAACATGTTAAGGAAGCGTTCTTTCATCTTTTCTCTAATTATACGTATGCTTATTACTGGTATCATCACAGTTCACAGATGACAGAATAGAATATAATCTTAATTTATAATGCTTAATCTAATTTAATCATTAGCCTGGTGGTAGTAAAGTTGAACGTCAGGAATTATATATAGTCATTCAACGTTAATGGAATTCGAAATTAAATAAGTTTCATATTGAACATTTGATAGTCTTACATTATATGCAAGATTTCACAGAAGAATTTTCCGTCTGATAAATCAGTCAAGGAGGACACACGAGCTTCAGTTAACCGCAAGCAGTTCACCTGTTGGAATGTAGGAATCATCAATCATGATCACAAATCTCAAATCAATCGAATGAATATTAATTAAAGAAAGGTGTGAAGTTGAAAAAGCATTTGATTGAGTTGAGGCAATTAAAAAATTTCATCCTTACCCATTCTAAGAGGACAGTGTCCCAGTCCATGATGCCGCGGTCTCGTAGATGTCAACTTTACAACAACAAAATTCTTGCTTTTTTGTAACGATTTCCCACTGCTTCAGTTTGGAACAGATGTGGCAAATGTCACCAGACACCAGATGACCAGACCGAGCTACGCGTTATACTGCATCTGAGAAGAAGAGGTACTGAAAAATTACAAAAGAATTATGTCCATAAGTTGCGTGTATGAATGACGATAACGATGAAAGAAATGACGAGTTTGGAGTTGTCAGTTGTCAGTAGTGAGTATGATGTTTACGTTGTAGCCTTTCAGTCAGTTGCCAGTCTTGTCACACTATTACTATTCACACAACTAACTTTTACTGTCCAACAGTTGACAGTTTGACACACAACAATTGACAGGAAGAGACTAGTATTCATCACACTATGTATTACTATTATTTTAATAATAAACATGCGTCATTTGTCAACATTGGAAATTCATTAAAAACTATGTATGACTGGAATTAAACAAAAATAGTAATTAATTACCAAACTGTGCTGTGTGTCCAGAGTCCAGCAGATGTCTTCTAAACCGTATCCGATTACACAACAGGAACAGACATGATGACAACTGACAACTGTCATCAAAATAACCAACGGGCACTCCGAACTCTAAACTCTCTCGCCAGAAGCCGATGTCACATGCCACTCACAAAACTATTAAATAAAGATACTTACGCTTTACGATCTACGTCATGTCCAAATTAAAGTTAATGTTATATTTAGTAAAAAAAATTGTCAAAATTGTAACGAACAACTCAGAAAGCGAAGCTTGCTTGTATACAAATAGAGACACGCTCTGGACTGAAGTGCATTTGTTGTTTTTTGTCTGTTGTTGAGCTGGTTTCGTGCAACGGTTCAAATCCCACGAGTCAGCTGAACCGCATTGACGGTGGTGAGTGCGGGAAGTTGAGTCAAGAAATGCTTTGAGTGGGTGCATGTTGCATGTGGTCTGCACATACACTTTTCCATTGTTGTTGTCGAGTGCTGCAGTTCACCTCTACGCGTGGTCGTGTTTGTTGTTTGTTGTTGTTCCTAATTAAAATTATAATTATAATTGCAATTACATTAGGTATCTAGTTAACATCAAGGTGGGTTGTATTATTGCTATTGTTTAAAATGGCGGATGTGGACGATCAGAGTCAGGGGAATGAGTTGTCGTACGAAGACAAAGCTGCAAGAGCGTCAATAATTGCGAAGCCGATGGCGTCGAAGAAATTGGCGAAAAAACTGTTCAAGCTGATACGTAAAGGTGAGGATTAGTTAATTAGAAACGGCGGAGTGGTAATTGAATAATTATTTTGATGTGCCGACCTGCGAAGCTAATTTTTTAAGTTGTGGTGTGGAGTAATGAGTAATACATGTGACATGTGGCATAAGTAACTGGACACATTCAATTCAACCTTTGACATTGCAAGATGCGGTTATCATTTTACAGTACAAGTTCGTTCATTTCGTTCATTGGCATTGATTGAGATTAATTTAATTGTTTTAGCTGGCAAGCAAAAGAACCAGCTTCGGAGCGGATTGAAAATGGTCCAGTCGCGGATCCGCAAGGGAGAAACTGGGTAAGTTTCAATATTCGTTACTTGTGTTTTATTTGTTGTGACCAACAGTCATCAGTGCACATGTTGAATGTGAAGGTCCTGTAAATGAAGTTTTATCCATAATGTTAATTATATTTTTTGAATGACTTGTTTACACAGGCTAGTAATTTTTGCGGGTAATGCGTGTCCAGTGGATGTGATCTGTCACATGCCGGGGGTTTGCGAGGACAGGGCGATGCCTTATTGTTATGTGCCCACTGGAAAGGATATTGGTGTAGCGATGGGCGTCAAACGATGTTGTCTCGTGGTCCTAATCAAACGCCATGAGGATTATCAAGACTTGTATGATGAAATGGCAGAGGAAGTAAAACTTTTACCTCCACCAGTGGCGGTGGAACTGTAGTTGCTAGATTGAGATAAGTCAAAAGTGTTTGACCATATTTAGAGATAGTTGGTAAGTTATATGCAATGATTCAAAAGAAGTTTTTGAGAATATATTTTGTAAACACGTTGTTTAAGTTTAAGTTGTATTGGCGTTTTACGAAAGAGGTAATTCGTGTTAATTACTCGAGATCGACTCGTAGTTGCAGACATACTTTTATGTCAATGATGCAATGATGTTGAATTTAAACTTTTATGACGGTGTTTGCTAGCCGCATACTGTATATTATTATGACGTTTTTTCACTTTAAAAGTAATAAAAATAGTAAATTCTCATACAAATTCATAAGGCTGTCTTTTCTCACAATTGAAGTAAAAATACTTAGCTCATCGGTAGAATTAGAATTATAAATTTGAGGTATGATAAGTTATGGTAAAGCTATGTTGGAATTCTCGTTATTATAGTACATATGTATTACAGTTTAAATATTGAGATCAGTAATGTTTATCCCCGAATCGAGAAAAATACTGTCAGCAGTTAGGACCTTGGCTTCATGCGGATCACGATCGCTAGATTTTAGCTCAGTGACGAATAATGAACACGACTGGTACACTTTAGACCATTCTTCTGGTGTGGCAGTAAGGATATTTCGAATCTAGAAACAAAAGAAAACAAATTTAATTATAAGTATTACAAATTTAAATTTGATAATATAATGCATCCCCACTCGAATCTTATCGTCAGCTTACTTCATCATTGGCTGCCACATCAAATACTGTTTGTCCATTTTCACTCTCTTCTTCCTCTTCGTTTTCTTCAGTTCCAGTCTTTATATAATTTTCTATTGTCGGGTCCGCTCCAAAGTGAAGCAAAAGGGCGCATAAGGTTTTATGTCCAAGACTTGCAGCACAATGCAACGGTGTATCACCCCTGTAATTCTGTATGTTTGCGATTTCGGAATTATCGCCAGCCTTTAAAAATATGAAAGTTTCGTTGTCACAAATTTGATTCTATATTTCAAAGCTGTCACGAAGTATTCATTGTAAACAAAATTTTACCGTTTGTAAGAGCTTCATTGAACTGACAAGGTTTTCCACTTCTTCCTTTTCTACGGCAAGATGTAACGGCGTTCTCCCATACATTCCCTCTTGATTGGTTAATGTAGCTTTGTGGTCACATAAGGTTTCTAGGATTTCAATGCATCCATTAAGAGCAGCAATGTGTAAGGCAGTCATACCTGGAGACAAGAAAATTTTGTTAGAATTACACTATTACATATTACATGTTTGTCATAAGTACATGGTTCATGTAAGAGCAAAGTGCAACAACTGCATACGCATACTATGTATATTTCTGTCACACTTACTTGAGTAATTATATCTGTTAATTATGGACGGGGCGTTTGGTGATTTGAGTATGCAGTTTACACACTCGATATTGTTCACTTTAGCAGCGATGTGTAGTGGGTTGTCACCTTCGGAGTTTGGAATGGCTATGTCTGCGTTGTGATTTATCAATTCTTGTACAAAATCGATTGAGTTGGTTGTAACTGCAAGTGCTAATGGCGTCAAATTGTTTAGATTAGGCTCGTTTAGGAGATAGGATATATCTGGAGAGGAGTCCACCGTTTCCAGAATCTTTTTGAATGGCTCTCTCTGCTGGTTGTGAACAGCGGTATGAAGGGCACTGAAACAGATGAAAATCATATAAATTGTAATTAATCCGTCAAAATCCTCAGCAAGATCCTGCATTATTTGCCTTTTTGCCAAACATGCTTAATGTGTGAACGTACTTGTCTCCATTTTCATTCACGATACACAGGAGATGCCTTAATTTCTGAAGGATGCAGTTCAAGTCGGAAGTTTCAGCCCACGTATGAAGACCTTGGCAGACGCTGAGAGCCACATTTGCTGCAAGCACTTTTGACTGCTGGTCGCCAGGAATTGGTAACAGGTTAATATCACAGGGAAATGTGGAATTTGATCCTTGCCTAACGGAAGAGGAACCTACAAAACGAACAAAAACCGTTATAAACTTGCATGCTACGATTATATGCACGCTGATGCTATTAACAATGTCCAATTGCAAAGCTTCAGAAGCTTGCACCTTGCACCCATGGCCGTATTAATATGCATAAAAAATTCTCACACTTTGTGTTGTGCATACATACCTAAATTGTTGTTTCCACCTTGCTTGTCGTCATCCTGTTGGAAGTGATCGTTCCCCTCATTATCCCCACCGGGATAATCTGACAGGTCTCTGTCTCCAGAACGGCTGGATCCCTGTCCCCTCCCTCTCCCACCGTCAGTCCCAGTTCTGGATGTTTGCCTTTTCGGCATTTTTCTCACTAATTCATAATACATTCCCACACTTTCAAAACGAAAACTTGGACACAAGATCAACCATTAAAAAAGGAGCACTTATAAGGAGTATATTTTTTGTCACACGCACGTCTCTCAATCGGTTTGTAAATGAATGGAAGACTGGCACTCGTCGCAGAGTCGGAAGGACGCTCAATGCAGACTTTCACTGGCACTTCGGTATCAATGTCAAAGGAGCGATATGGTGGTGTTCTGTACAAAGTCAGAGAGACAAGTGTGATCACTCCTGGAAAGCTTCATCTCATTTATGAGTAACCACTGTGTAAACGTATATCTCCCCCATTAAATGTGCTCGGTAACCTCAACCTCAGAAGAAGAGCAGCACAAGAGAGTATGTGGATGTGTGTGTGTTGTGTTTGCATGCAGCGTTCTCTCTTCACACTACTTTCCACTACTGCTCATCTTCATGAGAATTACAGTTGCAACAGTCATATCACATAAGTTATTGCATATAATAATTGTAAACCCAGAGCTCAAGTGTGTACGATGATGGGAAAAAACTGCTACTCACTCAAAACTCACACAGGTCAGTGTATGATGATGCATATACAAAGGAGGTGTGTATTGTGTGAGTGCAAAGTGTGCATATATGGAAAATACGGCGATGTGGAATGGGGAATTTTTTCTCAGAGAGATTCACACAGTAACATACGTTGCGAATGTGCACTTATGAAAAAGGAAATTTCATGTGCTCAACAAACATGTTGCTTGCTTCACCAAAGCTTATATTATTTCCTTTCCGTAATGTACATTAAGATATAAGCCGTATATACACATACATTCAAGTGTCATGAGGAAATGTGCATTAAACATTCAAGTTTCTGCTGTTAATGGCATCCTTTTATTAACAAATTGTGATTGTGAGCATGAAAGTAATGGGTCGTTACTACTTAGCGCGGAGGAATATGGTGAACTGAAAACGCTTTCTAGTGCACGAGAACGTGTACAAAGAATACACTTGGCGTTGGCAATATATATCGTTTTAATGAGATCTCTCTCTGTTGGAAGCGCGGATGGGGAACCACGCTCGCTCTGTCAATATCATCATGAAATGATATTGGATATTTTATTGTTGTAAACTTTCTTATTTACTGTGTATAATATGTATGCATTTGTTGGATATATGATCTCACTATACTTTTGTGCATAATAAATATGTATCAAGTTTTCCTTTCTGGTTTATGTATGAGAATTTCACAAGATGTGAAAGGAAATAACACTTATTTGATTGTATCTTATGGCCTGGTAAATCCAATTTCAATGGGAAATTGAAATGTATTACTTTTACCACATACACCACACCAGGAGATTATTTTATTTTTTTAAAGCATGAAATTATCAAATCATATATCAAGTTCAGTGGTTGGGTAGTTGGATTGTATGTTCCATACAAAATATGTTATTTATGAATATTGAAAATTAACCTTCAACCCGTGAGTCAGATTTTCATAAAAACATTTACCTGTTCCTAATGAGAGGTGAATTAAAAAACGAAGAAATGTATATGCTGATGCTCAATATTTTAGTTCTCATGTCTAAATGAAACAAATTTCTACCCCTGTCATTTAGTCATTTTTATTGCGATTCCTCCTTTCAGAATGATGAGTGAGTCATCGTTTTCCATGTCATGTGAGAACGGTGCAACACACACTCCAGCCCGGAGAACAGCGAATTACATCATGCATGAGTATGAGTACAAGAGTGCATTAACTTTGTACGTTTACCTGGGAGTTTGATTTTCAATGAGCCAATCTTAGTTGGCAAAAACGGAAATTCCTTTCACATGAAACCTTTTATGAATAATCTTAATCTACGTGGATGCGTAAGTAAGTACGTTTAGAGCTTACGCGTTTTTGCATGTGACGCACAGCAAGTTTTTTTTGCACACTGCACCGACAACAATGAGAGTATACGATAGATATTGCTGACGAATGAATGACATTGTCCAATTCAATCAAGACAGCTATTACGAGTCTATTAATTTCACCTAACACTTTGGAGTAACAGATACCGATACATGCTATTACCACCTCCAACAGAGTGTATCGTACAGACGAACGAAATGTGCAAATGATCTACGTGGAAATTCGGCTCAACTTGGTTAAACGAAGTCAACTGTGACCGTATATCAAGCCTCGAACTAGATCCATGCACCATCAATAGACGACTTTTGATTACTGGCTAATTCTTAAGTTCCTACTTCGGATTAGAGAACCCCGACCTTTTTGTTTTATTTCTTGGCGAGAGTGCGCTTACGTGGTTAGTTTGTTTTCGTTAGAAAATTTGAGGACGACTATAGGAAACTGGCATACGTGCGCATGAAAACAAGAAGCAATGAATTTCTGAGTGCCTTCGAGATTGAGATCAGTCATAGCTTCTTCCTAGTATGCAATATACGTTACGTAAAGAATGAGCAGCATACGTATGTGCGCAAATGCAAGTTGAAAATTGCAAGTAACTTGCAATAAATTATTCCGGTTTGTTTTCTAGCTATTGTATACAACTTCTCATTCATCCAGTGTGCGGACTGTCTCAACGTCTCAAGTCAAGGCTGTATGCCACCCCACCGCATTGACGTCCGCTACAAGGAACTGTCAACAATTGTGTTACGCTGGTTAAGGCTTAATGATGATGCATGATTGTGTAGGAGATGGTTTACAAGTAATCATGTAAACGTGCAAATTTGTACGCACATCCCCAGACGCAACCCTTCTTTTCAGCAATAAATGTAGATGCGTTTCATGAAGCAAAGGCAAGAAATTGCTGCCTAAACTTGTCAAATTGCGAACATCTTGAACAACCACATGTTTTCTTACGCAAATCCCCCCCATCCATATCAATCAAGCTAATCAGCAATCAAGCACTACGGCCCGATAGGGGACTTTTTACAATTGACGCAGGTATTTCTTGTAAGAATTTAGATTCCACACGTACATCTTTTAGATGCAGTAATTATTACCACAATCTTCATATTTATGCGTCTACAATTTTCTGTTCATGTTTCTACATAATTAACTTTGACCGGTTTTTCCTAATTTTCCTAAATAATCGCGTTTGAGAAGTTAACACAAAAGCTATATACATCCTAACAATTTTAGTTCGGTATAGGTCATGGAATATTTCCCGAGCAGACTACTTTGTAATTAAGTAATTTTAATTAGTGTAGTACGTCCCATTAGACTTATTTTCCCATCACATCAAATTGTCATATGAATGAGTCTGGGAAATTGGCGCAATTCTACCTGGTAATACCCCATGGTCATTCTTGACTGCACTCGTGTTGTGCTGGTGCATGCAAATAACTGGAGCAGAGCAGAGATTTTTGGACTCTGCGAAAAAAAATATATGGGAAAACTGATATGTTCTTTGTAAAAGCAATAATAATGAAAGGGAATGTTTGCATGATGATGGTGCAACACTGATTTCATTTCAATGCATGTTCTCTACTTTATCCTTAGTTTTTTCCAGAGCAGCGATAATATTTATTTATGGATGTGAATGGATGGGATTTTTTATATACTCTAGTTCATATATAACCAGAGCAGAGTATCAATTAATGTATGAAGACTGCGTGTCGTTACACAATAAAACGCTCACAGAAAGGGAAGTACATGTCATAATCATATAATCGGAATAATCACCATATATTACTCTTCTTCTGGAGCATATACGTAAAAGTAGTATTGTATACACAAAAAGTAATTATTTTTACTTGGCTGGCTTAGCAGATAAACGAAACTTGTGGTGAGATGTGCCAAGAGTGACTTGACTAGTGTGGGATGGGATATATGTACATCATTTTTTCATGAATATATGTGTGTGTGCCATACATGGTTATTGCATCCGAAACTGACAGATAGTAGTATTTTTTTAAAAGTTTCACAACGTATTACTTAAACGTATACTACGTTTACGTTCTCTCAACTCTCATGTTATAATGAACTTGGGGATTTCCCTGACTTGGTGTTTCGCCTTGAGCATACTCAATTATATAGTTGTGTTTATGAACCAGCGCAGTAAACTACCGCGGTATATACACTATATCAACGAGTAGTTTTGGTAAAACACATATATTGCCACCTCATATAAAATTAGGTATGTAAATACACAAAGTTGTCATCGTCATCAGTCGGAACCCCTTGTTTTTTCTACAACGAACCGCTTCAACGTGACTTTAACCTGGTGAAGAAGGCGTCTCCTCAGAAAAAAGAAAAGCTTGTATTTATTTACTCCCTTAAAATAGGTTCAGCAAAGCCGGTCGAAACTTTGATTTTGATCTTATGCATAATTTGCTACAGTTCAGAAGAATTTATTGTCTGATGATGAAACGTCCTCAAGTCCTTAAGTTTGCATCATTAAATGTTTGCAAATACGCATTTATCAACTGGTCTGGTGCAGGTGTGACTTGACTTGATACAAAAATATTATAAAAATGATAACAACATCAGTTGCCAAACATTTTCGCTCGCATGAAAGTCTCAGGAATTCCCCGATGACTGATAATAAAACATGCGCTCGCCGCATCGACCCGAGATGTCTATCTTTATGTTCGACTTGTTTCACTTTATCCTTGTGAAATTATCAGAAAAATTCATATCGAGACAACTATAAGTTGTCGTTTATCGGGGCCGGCAACATCAACACGCGATCCTCGTTATTGCGACTTACCACCCATGACCTTTCATGGTGAATATGATACAACTAAAACACACACACAGACACAATAACGAATCATTTTTTATGAATGGGTGCAACTGTTGAGGTTTTTTGGTGAGGAGAAACAAATGAGGTGAGCAGAATAGACACACACGTGAGGAGATTAAAAACGAAGAGTTATTATACTTACTTGAATACGATGGCGTATTGGTGGTGAACGTCTAATTTGCTGAATTTCCCATATGCCTTCCAAATCTCGTGCCCTTGATCGTTCTCCTGATAGAACTTGACTTGTATGTTGTCTGTCACCACAAGAGAAGGAAATAATTTATCACACTTTTCAACAAATTCCAGCACAATGACAATTTTTCTCACAAACAATAAATGATCCGGATGTAAAAAATGTAATTTGCTCTGAAAGCGTATCGTTTCTATTTCTCTATGCATGCACTTACGTTTGTCAACTTTCTCAACGAGAATAAACACTTCTTCGTCTCCCGTACAGCAACTAGCGTGCTTGTCAATCCGGACAATCCGCAGTTCTCCAGTTTGTGTGCTCTCTAGATAACACACGTTTATATATTATTATTACCAAAAAGTTATTATTGAGTAAATAGCTCGCACTTCATTGAATTACAATAGAATATTTTAGAGAGGGGAATGAATGAGCACATAAATTGCTATTCATGAGTCATCCTTGAGAAATTCCCCGTGTCTTTATACCAGAAAAAAATACATTTGATTTGGTTAGCATTTTCCGTGCGTGCGGAACACGTAGGTATGGGCGTGAATTGGATTGCACATTCATTTATGCATGCCGATGCAATAGCATCCCAACTATTTTTATTTAAATTCTCAATTTAAAGCAATCGAAATCATTTTGAAAGATTCCCGTTTGACGTAGGCAATTGCAGGAATGATGCATCAAGCAAAATCATTTTATCCTTCCATTGCATTTAAAATGTTTAAATGGTCGTATTTTGAAAGGTGTCCATATTTTTATCAATTAAGTTGCACTCCAAAAGTTGCGAAAGGAAGACTTACTATTATGTTGAATGAAATGGGAGACCACGGCAGGACATAGCAGTCTGAGGCTATTTGGGTCCAAAGGGTCTCTGCTAAACGCTTCAAAGTACAAAGCAACGACATTCAGGTTTATCCCTAAGGACAGGTCATCAAGTCTTTCATCTCCCACTCGACGACTATCTCCGTGACTCAGTTGAGACATTTTCGCGTAGAGTTGTTTGCGCAAACCCTTTTTGCTTACGTAGATGATGTTCAGACCTTGAAAGCTGGTCGCAATAAACAAATCAAGGGAATGAGAAATATTATAGTGTTTCGCAGATCAAGATATCATCACATCGTACCTAGTTAGATTTGGGGTATACGAGAGGGTGTTTACGTGATGCGAATTAATTAATGGCTAAGTTTACATAGCATCTTGATCTTGACTGAGCTTCCATGTATTTACTTTTGATTAAGAATCGGGATAGAAGATAATGTGCGCTCATATCAAGGTCTATCTGATGATTGCCCTAAAGCACCTCTCTCGCCTCTCATCTCGTCCCAGTCTTAACTTCATCATGTGCTAATTTTTGTATACTATTGAAATATAATTGTTTCGGAATTTCTGTGCCTATAAAAACGATTTCTGGGTTGAAAAAGGATTAGTGTGGATGGGGCTATTTGATTGATTGACAGAATTAGCAAGGCTGGATGAAATTGATATATGAGTACAGATATGACTCCTGTCCTGGTCCTGACTACAACTTCTTCTGTACTTTCTTGTTATCGGGATTTTCCCAGCTTGCTACATTCTAATCTTACTCAAAAGCTGCTGAATATGTGAACGTGTGGGATGAAATAACTCGACATCGCATTCATCCCTTGCACATCGAGAAAAAAAGTAAATTACATGGTATTAGAGAGTCGAATATCACTTTGTTTTCCATTTGCTCAGTAGCTTCATGCACGGAAAACTTTAAATTTTCTTGACTACGGGAATTACTGGATTGCAAGTTAAATGCGCAAAAAAATACTACAAAATATATATAGTTTAATATTAAGATATATACCAAAGGGGGTTTGAAATGAAAGTGGAAAGTACGCTGAAACCTCGAATAAAAACAGGCTTGAATAAAATGCTCTCTAACGCAAGGTATAACTTACGGAGTGGAGCCTAAAACCCATGATGATTCATCCTCATTTAAATATCCCGTAATGTCTGGTTTGGAGTTCAAAGGCTATGAGGAAAAGTGGGAAATTTCTCACAGGATCGGACAAAAAAATGAGACGTATTTTACATGATTTTTGTGGATGTAATGATACGTATAAATTGGGAAAATAACAATAATTAAAAGTACAACTCTTGAAAATTGTTGATAGAAAAAAGTTGTTTGGGATTTCACAGAAAACAAGGTTATCGTTTACCATATATATCGCTAACTTTATAAGTATGTAAACAGCATATCTGGAAAAATCAGTGTGCAATCTGTATCTCTGTAAAATTTGTTTACGTAGCAAAGTTCACATCCGATTTCAACATCGATGTGAACATCGATCGATCGTTTGCCACAATGACAAATAAATGATGGATTTCTCAACATGTGCTGCTGAATTAATTTTTTCCCGAGTTTTGATAGATTGCGAATTGCATACGAAAATATTTGCTAGGATGAAGTCAATGGCAATTTTATTAATATTAATTTTTAAGATATACTTACGCAGCGGTGTGCTCATTTTGTGGAGTCAGCGGAATCTCTACAAAACAGTTCTCTCTGGAAATGACTTCTTCGTCAACACCAGACCCATGTCCCATTTCCAACAGGTGTGGGTGGGGATAGTACGGAGGAGTGTCACATACTAATGAGCAGCGGATGATTGCATCATTGGGGAAATTGTGAAGCTGACGGAATCATAAAAAAAGAGCGAGAGGAGATAAGTAGACGTGTGTGAATTTTTTTCTCGTTCTTGTCTGGTGTCTGGAGTCTGCGACTTTATTCAAAGCTAATTACTTAATTGGTATTCTGGATTAATTTATGTGTGAATTTATTATTTATATATTTTAGTATGCAAAATGATTTTTTACTTTGCATGCAAATCATAAAAGCGTGGTTGGAATTTGGAAAAGCTTCTGCCATAATTAGTTATGTACTTCCCATTCTCATAAATGCTAATTGTGTGAATAGCAGAGTTGATAGCAATTAATCTGTTTTTGTATTTATGAATTTAGTTGATCGTTGAATTTCTCTTCCAATTAAAACTAACACAATTCTTGCTACTTTTATTTCTCTTTTATAAGTAGGACTAGACATGCGTAATAAATTGGTACTCTTTTTCATGATTTTATCATTAGAACTGTTGCAACTTGCAAGTTCGCTGAAATCATTACCGACTCCGACTGAATCACTGGGATTTACCATTATGCCTAACTAAAGTATGGTCTTTTCCGCTTGTCATATCTCTACAGTCTGCAGGGCTATCTCCCTAAAATTCAATGACATGTTTTCACAGATCACGCATCCATACATCATCGTATGAACATGCAGAGAGAGGCTGCAGTATATATTCTTCATCTCCACACCAAAAAAATTCATTACTCTCCCTGTTATTCCCATTACCGAGCAAATTGTCAGGTAAATACGCATTCTTATTTTTCTCTTTCTCCGAAACATAAATATGGATTCAACGCTAACCGTAAAATTTATGGGGTTTGCTTTTAAAAATTGCGTTCGTTTTAACCGCAATGTTAAGATGTTAAAGCCCATCCAATTTTTGGTTATAATGTATTATTCTGACTTGTAAATTGACTTCTGTCTCCGCAGCACACTTTTATTGCTCATGTTGGTTTCGGAAAATCCCCACATTTTTACAATCTGCAATTGTTTTTGCATTTCCGTTTTAATGGATGCGGTGCCTCAAGTCAAGATAAGATCAAAAGATCAAGGATTTTTTTTGAACAACTCTTCAGAAAAGAAATGCGAAAATTATACGTCTGATATTCTGAGGGTTTTTTGACTTTCAAGTTTACGGTTCATCCGTGTTGTACCCTACCCTAGAAAAAGCATTTGGAAATCCCTAACGCAGGGATTAAGGAGAACAAAGGATTAAGCATGTCATTCCATTCATACTCTTACACACATTATTGGTCCTGGTCCCCTCTGGTTTCAAGGTACCCGTTGCTGGTGTGGTGCTAGGTGCAAAATCTGCTAATCGGAAATTATTACGAGTCACACATTTTTGAGTACAAATACGGGATGCTGGTGATGCTGTCAAGTACAAATACTGATGTACTCTGCCAGCTAATATGCCTATTTTCAGTAAAAGCAATCAATCCTCCTGCTCCTTCCTTCTGCAAAGGAAGTTGTGCTCATCAAAGCATAAGTTTGTGATGATGACACTAGGATGATAGGATACATACACGTGTGCTGTAATATATCGTGCCAAAACATCTTTTACGAAAGCACTCATTCGCTCATACCACACACACAGTATGCATTATGTATTACACATTACAAACTTGTTTCCCTTTTTGCAAAAAAAACATATTTTCATATTATTCTAGTAAGAGTTCACATATTGCTAAATTTCGAGTGTAACAAAATAACAATGCATCAGGCAAGTGACCGGGGATTTCCCATTCTCGCTCTTTCATCCATGAACAAAAGGGAGAATACAAAGTTTCTTGTTGTATGTGAGAGCGTGCATTTTCTATGAACTACATTACATACACGAAGAGCAAACCAGCTTTCTATAATACGTTTAATACATGGGATAACATATCACAGGTGTCGGTGTGGAATGGAATTGCAAAAAAGTACAGTGCTCTTTCCCCAAAATCGGACACCGTTCTGCTCAATGGTTTGACGAAGTAATCATATCTTCTTGAACATAATAATTGTTCAATAATAATCTGCAGGGGAAATAACGCTGTACAAATGCACGATCATAATATTATGTGTGTACATGCTGTCAGAGACAATTGTGCACATGATTAACAGAAGAGTAACATATGTGTAGCTCGTGAGTTTAGTTAGTGTATCGATTTGTATACCAGAGATTCTTGGAAGATAGGTAATGAAGCGACTGTAACAGTCGCATCGAGTTGGCCAGGCCACTCTAATAGATTTCGCCGAAAGGGCAACTTGCAAGTTCATGTTAAATCCGTACTGTGTAAAAATATCCAGAATCGCTATACGACGAAAATGTGTGCTCAAGTGTAGATTTCCACCAGAGGTATATAATAAAGTTGTGATCCGCATTTCTCTTGCATACATGAAAATATAAGCTCACACATCTCACCTTGACAGTTGGATACAATTTCGAGCCATTATTGGAGGAGGGTTGACCCTGCACTGCTGAGGTCGGGTAATTGCCACTTCCTTCAACGTGATGATGAACGTGAGCACTTGCACCTATATCACTAGTCATTATCCCATAATTTTGAGGAGTAGCTCCTGTCAGAGAAGACATATACATGGCAGAAGACGGAGGAGGAACCGCTTGACTGGAACTTGCACTCGTGCCGCCGCCACCACCAGCACCACGTAACGGTCCAGTGGTAGAAGAAGAAGGTACACCCAACAAACTCCCATGTTTCCCCGTCATCTCAGAACGGTAACGGAAGCGGAACTTGGGTTGTGGTTGAACCAGGATCTCCAGAAATGGTTGTTTTTGGTGAATGGCCATTCCTCCACTTGCAGCATACGTCGTTTCCCACTCCATCTTTTAACTGATTTTTCCTATTGCGCGCTGGTATGATTAATTTCACACAAAACTTTCTGATCACTGATGATGACAATGCCGTCACTGGTCTGGTTTTTCTCACAACAACAACTAATCCTGAAACAACTTTTTCGCTGGTGATGATCAGTAGACATGTGCAAAACACAAATCACAACGTGTTTCGTCCATTACATCACCAACAAGAGACCACCTCCGCCACAAACTTGTAAAGTAAATCTTCTCCACAGAATGCAAGCGAGAGAGAGAGAGAGAGCATGTGCTAAAAAATACTTGTTGGAATACCTCGATCAAGATGTATGCTAATATTTACGCTGAAGAAGGCTTCGTGTAAATCACAAGATAAAAAAACCGTCAGAGACTCAGGCAGCGTCTTGATTGTTGCAAGTATATGGAACTGCAGCATAAAATGCTAAAGAAAATTCTGAGTAATGCTGAAAGTATGTATGTATGCTCGCTAAAAATTGGTATTGCGAAGATTTGTACGTCTGCTGAGATGACGGCTCAGATGAGAAAGAAACATTGTGTTTAACAGAGAAGTTTATAGGTACGCGTTCCTCAACAGGATGCTCATTGCCACTGCATATATATATTTCAATACGCGTTATAGACTTTTGTTGAAATGAAATGAATGTTATCTGTCGTCTTCGTCTTAATTCTAGTGTTTTACCTTTGTGTCCGCTTTTCTCTCTCTCTCTCAAGTTTCCGTTTTTCACTTCAAAATATTTCAATGTTGAGACTCGCGTGTTTGGAAAATCACGCACACACGTTTTTACTCTACTTCTTTGTCTTCCTTCAACTTGCACAAAAATGACCGACTTTTGAATGAAAAATGACTTTTGTGGATATTCCCGTTCGTACGTACGCTTGTGTACTACTTAAATTTGTTGTCTTCCTTTAGAATCCGCAAAAGAGAGGAGGATGTGGGTTATCATAGATAGAACACGGCATTGCTTACGCTTTTGCACATTGAACCACATGAAAAATAATTTCTACTCTTTCTTTCAAAAACTTGATATGCAAATAATATAAAAATGTTTTTTCCTATCAGCGCAAGTACAAAAGCGACTAGACTGTAACAAGGTATTTCCCTTTTTTCTGTTGTTTTAGACGGGATTTTAGGCAAACAATACGAATTTTCTATATATAAATTTTTGCGAATCTTTTTGTCAAACAAAAAAATCAAACAAGGTTATAATGCTTCTCGGTTGCGATACGAAAGTGCATATACCTACGCCAAATGCGTGGTGGTAGACTCGGAGGGTATTAGACATGGGATATGCGATGAATGATGTAGCACACGTGCATGCATTTGAATACTTGGAGATGATGCGATGATGATCGGCTTTGTGTACAGAAGTTGCTGAAGTTTTCATATAATTTTTAACCATGTGGTGACTGACTAAATATTCACGCAGGTGGTTGCAATGCTATTTTACATTGATGATGATTAGATATGCCTAATGTTACAATACTGAACACTTTCATGAGCATCTCTACACATATAGTCAATACAAGAAGGGAAAAAATGTGAATAACTCTAACTCTAGGTATTACATAGGTTACAGGTTCAGGAGCGAACAAAAGGAAAAAATCAAGGTTGGGAGTTCCCCAAAGTATTAAGCGTCAGTGAGCCAGCCGGAGTCACTCTCCACATTTTTATATGCAAAAGCATGAACATCCCTCTCTCTCTTCTATGCTGCAAAAACGCTCTCTATCTCACTTCAATTATTCCATTATAAATAGGATTGTGATTACTGCTTGACCAATCAGGGAATTCTTGAAGTACTAATCAGGATATAAATGTGTATGTACCCTGGTTGCTGTTTTCCCCATTATTCTCTTATTGTGGTGGTGTTGGGTTAATAATCTTCGAGGTGCTTACTTCCACACTTCTCTGATATAATATCGGTCACGGAACATAATAGCCCTTGCAAAAAAATCCGCAGATATTAGCTCACTGGTCTTGGGGAATTCTGTTCAATTTAGCTTTGATGAGCAGGCATATCACAAAAATAATCGCAAATAATCTAAAGTTCTCTGATAAGAGTTGAAACTCTTTTGTAACTCGTCCGTCCGCAACTCAAATTGAGTTGCAGACTGAAAATATGCAATAGTCATGCTAGCACCATAAACCAGTCCAGCGCAGCCCGCAGCCCAAAGTTTTTGTCCAAAGTTCGCTCTTCAAACATGGAATTTATAATGGTGGTTAAGCGCACTAAATTTTTGTGGACATTGAAAGTTAAGATGCGATTATATTTGTTGTGATCACGCCTCGCAATTGTGTCTGGGGATTCCCACAAGTAGAGTGAAACTAGAAAAGGCTCTTCATTATTTTATGACATATAACCCTTGCTGCAATGTAGACGTTAATGATTTTTCTTCGCGATGTTTCTTTCGAGTCACGACAGTCACTTGTTGCACTATACTCATCTCTTTTACACGTCTTCGTATGCTGAATATTCTGGTCTTGCAATGTTCTTAGCGAGATGAGTCGGCAAAAGATGTTGCATATATTGGATTGTACGTACGTGGGTAGGAGGAAGTGATGATGATCGAGTGAGACTCTTTCCCTTTACATTTATTCCTGTCATTTTGTCGAAATGTGCATTTCCTTCTCAAATGTCTGAAGAGAGGAGGAAACGAGGAAATGCAAGTTGGCTGCATCAAAGGAAAGCTATTGTAAAATTGCATGCTAAAAACAATCTTGAATATTTTTCTCGTTTATTAAAAATTAAAAGTATATTGCTGATACGTGTTATCTCAAATGCAAGTTTGCGTGAGAAATTCTAGCTATTAATTCGGAACTGACATATAAAACCTTTCCGTTTGAAGATGCATGATAATTGATATCCTTTTTTACTAAAGCACGGGTTATATGCTCAAAAATTTAGTATGCTGGATTAAAGTTAAAACGCAAACTTTACAAAGGCCAGTACCGACTACCGACCGCGGTATCTTTATTGTATGTTTTATATGCTTTGGGGTTTTCCAGTTCGTACATATAAACTGCGGCTACCTATATATTTTACAACTTTGCGGGGTTGATAGGTTGCGACATCCCAAATAATGTAGGAGCATGCATAAGAAACTGCGCATGCACTTTTTTCGTGATGTGGGATTGTGCGGATGGATGCACTTGAAATTTTGGAAGATGTGACAAAGTCATACATGATAACCATAATTAAGATTAATCTGCTAAGCTGACCATAAAAACATGAATCTTTTGTATCTGGTCCGTTATATTCGCTATATCCCCCTTTTCTCGATATACGCAAATCTTCACCCGTTAAAAATTTCTATAATGTTTCTGCCCGGACCTGGTGTACAATGCCCTTCAAAGTCCAAATTGAAACGGTTTTTCCAGTTTCATCCATCACTGCTAAAAGTCATATTCATCCTCGTGCCGTAATTAAATCCAACGTCAATTCGGCAAGATGCACTGGACATGAACTCGTTTGTCAGTCCATTTATATCCTTTTTGTGTTTGCCTTGACACGAGGCAAGCTGTGACGTGCAAGCTTGCATTCATAAACTTTAAACGCTTTTTAAAGCAATTTGTCATGGTTGAAATCGGACATGCTATCAGACATGACATGTGATGAATCTTCTCCATAATAACCGTTAGCTATATGTACACCCCCTTCGAGTATGATTAATATTAATTGACTTCACAGGTGGCATGTGGATTTCGTGACGTAGCTCACATACTTTCGCGACACAGTTAGTTGATCACATGTAAACTGGGGAATACCAATAATCTAATCGTAAGTATTTGGACAGATAATTCCTGGATTAAGATTTTATTTGAATATGGTTCGATAAGCACGCGACAGTGGGAGGAGGATATGTGATCATCATCACCACATGAATATCAACGTTCAAACGTCATTTCAGTTGAATGACCAACCTCAGCGAACTTTTTGCCTTGAGCTACTTGAATCTGTAAACAACATCTCCCAAAGTTTCTTTAAGTAAATTACTAATTAGCTGCGGGGGGTTGAGAATTCTATGTGGACAAAAAATATTTTTTTCAATTATACTTTACAGTTTTATTTTGCTTACATCTGTAGCCGGCAGACAAGAGTAATTTCATAATCATTCTTCGAATATGAATTCATGTCCGAAACAAGAAGGGTTTAAAAGAAGCAAAAATCTACTTCACCACGAATATCATAAAGATCGATCTATTTCCAATTTTAAAAATTTAAAAATAATAAAAATTGCTTGCATATGCAGCAGATTACATATGAGCTACTATTTGCTATGCGCTTGATGTGCATGAGTTGTGGTCCTAATGTACGGATGTGGTTTGAATTCAGGCAGAAAAAATCCCAAAAATTGTACTGACAGGTACATCATCAGAAATTCACGTCAAATTTTTTTCCCTTCCTTCCGTATTGGTATTGTTGGTGTCAATTTACAATCTAAGTGGCAGTTTTTCTGAATTGATTCACGAGTCAGCCCTTTCTTACCCTATTTTAGTTTAAACATGAACAAGATTGCGTTGCTATTTTTTTATAGAGCTTTAGTCAATTACGCACTTCGTTACTGTCAAATTCAAATGAGAGGATTTGTCCTCATCTGACTTGGAATTTTGTTCGAAGCTCTGAGCTTAAAATATATTGCATGAAACGAATCCATTACTTGATGCGTTTCGCTATGCCTCTCTTGCACAACAAGAATATACATGTTTTAAACATTGTTCTGAATCCTTGCTACACATTTAGTAAATTATTGGTAACCCATATAAAATACAGGAATCAATTCAATTTTGCAGCTTGCTTCACTTGGTGAATTCAGAATTGAGTTTGTTTTAAGCTATACATAGCATAACCGTTCCCTTTCCTTCCTTCCTGCTTTGCTTTATCATATATTTGCAAATTTTACACACAATGACCCGAATTATTTGTCGTACCTGAGCCACTTATTCTCTCAAAGTCTCATTTCAGTATTATAAAATGCCGGCCACCACATCCCTTAAGACGGCAGTGAGATTTTAAACAATTAGCAGACATCTCGTGTGAAAATAGTGTGCTCTGGTCTAAACAAAATTTTATAAAAAGATGAAATATCTTCCTGCAAATAACAAAAAACGACAGAAGTTTGGTCAAAAATCGGTTATACATTCGAAAGTGGTAATATTTTGTATATTTTGTAAATTCGGGATAACTGGCTTGTTGGCGTTTCCCACTCCTGGAGTGCATGTGGACGGGTACAAAGAGTTGGAGGAGCCGTTTTACCCTTTCCAACAGTACATCCAAGTTCGGAAGACGTACACGTAAGAAGATTTACTCCCACAATCAAACCTTTTTCTTCAAAGTGTTTTATCTTTTTTTCAAAAAAGTGAATTTTTATGAAGGGTGGAACACGTTCCCGTTTACGATGATGAGTCCCATGCTCCCTCAAATAATCTCCAAACTTCAGCATCAAACACGAACGATGGGAGCTCAGACGGTGACCATCATTCACATCATTCCGATGATGACAGTGATTACTACGAGAAGCCTCGGCTAAAGGAAGAAATTAAAGATTATAAAAAACATGAAGTGTACGAGGAGAAGGGCTACGGAGATTCAGATTATGATCATCAGTCTTACGGTGGAAAAAGTTATCATCCTCCTTCCAATTATCATCAAGACGATGATGATTATGACAGTGCGGGTAGCTCCGATGCAGCGCATGTTTCGGGAAACTTGAACCGCAAGCCTAGACGCCCACGCCATCCCTCTCTCCATTCTCCGGATGGAACATCCACGAAAATTTTGGAATACGCAGCTTCCAAAATGTACGACAAGGATGCGCACGACAAGGGAATCTACTCAGCAAGGGACAACATCTACTGTCCAGAAGTGATCGATTTCGACTTGAGTTCCAAGTCAATGGCGATGGGGAAAGGAGGAAGAGGAGCTAAACCCAGATTAAAAGGTCTGGGTTCGAAAATAAAGTGTTTGAAAGAGAAATATTTTGGGAGAGAACCCCTGCCAAGAGCCATCTTCTCAGAACCTTCGGAGGCAATTGAGCAGACCATTGAAGTGCCTACATTTCAGGATTTCCACAAAATGTTAAGACACAATGTTGATTCCATGTCGTCATTTCATCATTTTTAAAATGAGTTATGAGATATTATTTGCTTACTTGCCAAACTAGAATCGCGTTGTGTTAACCCTTCCCAGTATTTTGTTATAAATTCAATAGAATTTTACGATTACGTCTGCAATAAAAGGAGAAAATTAAGTCAACAAAAATGTGAAGTGATTAAGTGAGCATACTTATTTTGAATACCTGTAGTTTTTAGCGTCTTCTCAGTCAGAAACTTTTGCGTAGGATGATCTCATTTGCATAGTAATAATGCAGGTGTAAACCAATTATAAATTCACGGAAATGTCCACCCGTTGGGAGGAAATAGCTCACGAATCCTTTACCTAAAGGAGTATGATATGATGATATAACTTTGTAACTAAAGTAAGCCATTTTTTCATGAATCTGCTGCTTTCAAGAATTTGACAAAATGCACTTTGTTCCGCAAGATGAAAGCCATAGACAAAAACAAGTTGACCACACCACAAGGCAGGGGTGATGTGGCGAAGGTTGGGTTGAGGGCAAAGTTAAGATTACCAAATAACCCATAACCCCTACAAAGGGGGTTCAATGTACAAAAAAAATTGAAAAATAATTCTTGTGAATATACGTAAATATAATTACAGTTTAAAAGAGTTTTACAACAATTCTCTGAAACAAAAGGTTACCCTGTGCATATTATTGTGATCAGCGAAAGATGATGAGATTACTTTTATGCAAATCTGAGAAAATTGATCGTAACCACATATGTGATCAGATCAATGCATAAGTATGCGTAGATTGTATTGCATCCATCTTCGAACAAAGTTTCCTAAAAATTTCATATTTTTATATCCATAACCAACGTCGTATAACATGCATAATGCAGATCGTTGCTGATTTTTTTCCTCAAAGTAAAACAATGTATGTATACATTGCAGTTCTACATGAAAAGGATCTTTTTCTTGGGATGCATTCTCAATAAAAAAAAAGTCGATTGTAGTGGGAAGGAAGTGCATGTCGTGACCACTACGGCTATTTACAATCGATGTGATGTGGTCGAAAATTCTAAAAATTCATGCTTACTTCATGTTTGCTCCGTTCATTTGTCAAATTTGTAGACTTCCTTCCTTCCTTCCTGTGCCACATACAAGAGCCTTTTTTGCATCTTGTGTGTTGTGTTGTTTCCTCTCATCATCACCATTCATCAATATGAGATGTGGTGTTTGGTGACCTGGCCAAACGAGTTTTTTCGGTTCTTTTCCCATTATTAATTTAGACAGAGAGGAACAAAAAATATATAGAATGTATATTCTTCCTTTCACTCTCTATCATCAGACGAACGCACCTTTTCCATATTTGCTTATAGGTATAGTGTTACATTCTAGAGCGTACTCAAATTATAAAAAAGTAACTTATATAACCAACAGGTTACAAAAAATGTCTACTTTGTCTTCTACTACGTAATATTTTGGTGCTCGAATAACCCAAAGAGAAGAAACAAAAAACAGGAAGATTTTTTACATTCAAGAATAGCGTCGTAAAATGTATGAACCCATGAACCGCAGAGTTGCATTCAACCTATAAAGCCACAAAAGGACTTATATTATTCGAGTATTAACATTAACCACGTATGGTTGCTGATGTGATACGAAATATGTTACTCCCCACACCACATTTCCCTTCTGAAGCGAATCGACAATGCCATGCTGCTGTCATTTTGTGTAAAGTTTAAAAACATCAAAGTTTTACTCTATTTTCGAAAATCTTTTGTATATCTGCATTCCTTGAAGTGCATAGCGCCTTAAAAGCAGAGCCCTACCTTAAAAGCTGTTTAATTCTTTAATGTAATGATTCAATTGGTTTTGCTTTTTACAAGGGGAACCTGTTCTCGCTCCTGTGGAATCACGTAAACAATATTATGCATATCAATATAATTTTATTTAATGATGCCGTGGTGCTTCTGGTTCTTTTTTCCATTTATGCGCTTCACAACAATTTTTACACAATTTTCAAATTAACTCAAAACATCTAATTTCCCTGCCATTGTTTTATCATCCCTGAAAAAAATGGGAGTGCGCGTACATGCGTCGTTTTCTATAAAATGTTATTTTATTTTATTAATTTTTTATAGCATCATCATTTTTTTGTACAATTTTACTTTGTTTGGAGAAGAATTCTTTTCTTTTTCATTCTTGGAATTCACTTTGATTAAATGAGATTTTTTTCGTCAAATCTGGAAAAATTACTTTTCCATATACTTTATAAATTTAAGCAACGTATTGAGCATTTAAGCTACTTCGTTTTGTTCACATTGAAGACATGTTGAGCACATTACGTTTAACAAATTATTGAGATATACAACAGACGGAAGGAGGCGATCTTTCTTTTTTTAAAAAAATACAACGATTTCCTTGAAACAGCTCATCCTCTTCTTTTATACGCGACGACTTAAAACAGGATAATAACAAAAGCGCTTGATTCATGCAAAAAATATAGCTCGTTATATGCATTCACACACACTGACTGACACACTCAAAAAAATACATCTAAAGGAGGGGTATTTCGTATAAAAATAATAATTTTTTTTCTTTACAAGTTTCGTACTAATTGCTTAGACTAAATTTTTAAAAATTTTAGCTACGAAAAATAAGTCTTCTCAGCGGCTCCATCCCCATCCCTTGGGCTGTTGGATGGAAGCGTGAAGTCTGAGACCTCCCTTGACTCCAAACTTAATTCTGGGAAGAACTGGGATTGGGATGGAGAACTTAAGGTACTTAACCTTGGGAGCCCAGCCCCAGCCAGTGGAAGGTTGAGCCCATCCAACGGAAATGAGAGGTTTCTGCTGTTGTCCCCAACCGCTGGCCAAGGGGAGGAGGTCACCACGTTCCTGGGCTATCGCGTAAGGCTGTGCTATCGCGTAAGGCTGCGCTTGCACAATTTGCACATCATCACCTGGGGAGGGGAGTGCAACGGCAACGGTTAGCACTGCCGCCAAGACCTAGACCAAAGCAAGAAAAAAAGTCTCGGATTAGTTCATGATTTCTCTACCAATTTAGGTGTCCAAAAAACAAAAGTCACTCTGATTGCTCATCACTTCTCTCCCATCGCGGTTGACTTTTTTTTGCACAAAAACGAAAGCACGCAATAAAGTAACATGTAAAACAGAATGGATTCGTCCAATTAGTGCACTTCCTCCTGTAAAATCACTCAAGCGTGGAATTGACAAAGGAAACAATTTTTGACTTGAACATGTGGAGCGTCTCACTTTGTCGCTATTGATAATGAGATCTTGATTGAAAGATGGGAGAAGAAGAAAGTCGAAATGTCACTCGTTATCAAAATCAAGGAGAATTTTACAACAAAAAATAAAATATATATTAAGATTTGCAATATATTTAGATTTCGGGACTAATGAACTGTGTAAACGTATATTTTTCTTAAGAATATGATTGTCAGATTGTGTCTTAATTTTTTTTGGCTTATTTATACTGTCGGCTTACCAAAGCTCTGGCAACCATATTGTGGTTTTTTGTGTGTGAATGTTTTTCAATAATTTCCACTGAATTTTTTCTCCCCGAGAAGATCACTTCTCAAACTTCAAAAACTGTTTCACTTTTTTTTTGTATTTTCCTTCAACTTCACCACCACTCTAGGTATTGATGCGAGTGTCACAAAGATGATGTGCAGAATGAATTGATAAGATTTCCTCTGACGGCTTATATAGTTCTATGAGTTTTTGGCACATTCGCACAAAACTTTATATAACACACTTTTCTCATTCTTTTTCGTGTTTCGCATGTGTTGTGTGTGTTTTACTTGTACAATTCAAAGCAACAAAGATTTCAAAAGGGGAAGTCTCTCTCTCTCTCGTGATAGTTCATACATATTATATTCTTCGTGTATTGTAGATATGCTGTGCTACGACTGCATGACCTAATGATGATAATCATGATGCCGATACATTGATACGCGTAATATATTAAACCCTTATTCTCGAATCAAAGAAATATACCTAAAGATTGATACCTTTTTGCACACAAGATATAAATGTGCTTACAATTAGATAATATATGTGAAGGCGCACTTTCAGACAAATAATTTTTTTCACCAAGTGTGCAAATATGTATTATGAGCATAGGTTCAAGTCAAGTAAAAGCAAAAGCTAACCTGCCCTTGGTCACTATCATTGCTTCCCCGCGCACTTTACTTTTTGCTAATGCCGGTAGTGTTGCATCAATAATATACAAAGGCTTTTAATGTAGGTACATGGCGTGCGCGTTCGTTTTCATTTTGAACTAACCTTTTAGCCTCGTCACACGTTACATGATTATTATATCATGATCCCTATGCATATATAGCTTGATTTCTGATGTAATAACGGGACTATTACGTAGTGTGCAAGTTTGAAAGAAGACAAAAGATGTTACGTATTTCATTTTATGCGTGTTTGTAAAAGGATATTGGGGATATATATTTTTTCCTGTCTGCCGTGACTGTGAGAGAGGAGGAGAAGCGCACCTAACTTGATGATGATGATGATGACAATGGGGCTACCCCTGGCTTCCCCAGCTTGCCCATACAAAGAGGAGCACATGTGGACTTGCGGAGGAAAAGAGTTGTTCGTTGAGGGCATCGTCATTATTCCCTCATCGACATACTGTGAAGCATATCAACATCAACATGAACTGCACCTCTCCTGACTTGACTGCAAACGCTTGAGCGCATACTTCCGGTTCTCATTTACAATTAAAATTATCCATTGGTCTTGTAGTCTTGTGGTGGCTGAGTGAGATGCGATGTCTTCCCATATTTGACTGCTTGCTTTTGCTCCTCGTTTGTTATATCATCATCCTTTTCCGTTTAATGTTTGACCAAAAAAATTGAAAGTGGATTCTCCTGCTTTGCTACTTCTTCTCTGCAATATAGATGCAAATAAGCAATAATAATGAAAATGGGCAGTTCGGCAGTTTAGGTAAAAGGGCTACTACATCTCGACTACCTACTTGCTCCTTTGCATGATTACCCTCTAAACGTCTACCGTTCTAACGCTATTGAAAGGGGTGCAAATGAGCTGGTTTGGAGGAAAATTGTCTCATATATTTGCAAACTTGTCTTAAAGTGCTCCTTTCGATCATGATCCTTTCCTGTCCCTGTCCCGTTTTGTGATTATGTGTATTTATTTTTCGAGCGAGCGCCTTGCGTACGTCAACGTTCACTTCCACATTCTATTCCTTCATTTCATTCATTTTGTTCGAATGAGTTCAATCGGAATAGCATCATCAATGTTTTAGTTTGATTTGGCGTTCGTCCGACTCCTTTTTCATTCTCAGATTTTGCGTGATGCCTCTCATTTTCATCACAGCCAAAAATTTTGTCATTTTTTGATAGTGCCCCGTCCCGTCGTCCTGTCAAGCCGGTTACTGAACTAATAAAATAAAAACAATAGGTCACTTCGCAGATTTATGGTATGCATTCAAAAAAGGGGGAAAGACCAGAAGACACATGTGCGCTCAGCTATAAACGACGGACGCACACACACACATTTTGCGCGTATTTTCCAAGATGGTAAAAAAGCAATAAGTAGCAATTATTTGAAAGCTTATATAATACTTATCATCGTCATCCTCTAATATATTACGTTGTGTGATAAGATGAAATATTTTTTGAGACGATTAAGTGAAAAAAATTAATTATGAGTTGGTATGCAAGTTGTGAGCAGCTGGCAGCTGCTGCATATATATTCCTTTTGTCTCTTCCCTTTCAATTCAATTCAAACCCACACGAGATGATGATGCTGCCGTTGAGTTGAGAAAGGTGGAAGTCAATGAAATCGTCTATGCATATTATCATTATGGCTGTACACGTTGGTTGCTTCTGTGAGTTGCAGGTGTTTCCGCTTCATTTGCCCTACCTGCCTATCGACTATTCTAAAGTGATATCATTGCTGAAATATAGGCAAGTGTTACACAGAGTTAAAAGAGCGCTACTATGTATTGCTCCTTCCCGACGACAGGGATCATGACGATGATGATGACGATCACTGGCACATCACCAAAACGAAAAAATAACGAAACTAAAAAAAAGTTGTTTGCCCAACAATGAGCATTACTTAGGGATGCCCTCTTTCTTTGGGATGTATTGTTTAATGGAATTATGATGAGTATGCCTATTATAATTGTAATGACAGCTTTTTTTAGCTAGCTTCTGTTGAATTGTTAAAAGTTGTGTTGTAACCTGTAAGTGGTTGCAGACATATTATGTAGATACATTTTTTGACAAGTTTGTGCTTTGACGGTGAGTATTAATAATAAAAAGGAGTCTTGGCTTTGGCTACTTCCTCTCAATCACTTCCCCACACCACCGTCCATCATAGAAGCCCTTATATATTTAGATATGACGTTTTGTGTGAGTGCTCAATCACATTATTATCAATTAAGCGTTTTTTGTCTTTAGTGGTGGTCATTAATTGCATCTAATGACACTTTGTGGTCTGGTGACTGGTGAACTAGTTTCGTTTCAATTGAAACTGAAACAGAGACTTCTTTTTGTGTTTCGTAGTACTGCAGGTCATGTCCTAATGTCGCGTGTTTGGCTGCGCAAAATTTTATACGCATGTGTGCGTACCTATATATTTTGATTCATACAATTAATTTATGTACCTACTCAAGTATCTGTAAGTACCTTTTCAAGACTTGACTATAATGCACACGATTCCGCTTATGGGTGCGAGCTCTGTCTGTGGTGTGGGAAGGAAGTTTCCTAGATTTGTTTCGCGATTACACCACATTTTTTTCTCTTCTCGCTTGAATGATCAAAGTGTGAGACAATTTTAGGTAGACTCGTGTGCTACCTTTGTTATACCTTCTTATTCTGCTACTTGCAATTGTGACCCTTTTTTAAAAGCGCAAGTGCCGACACGGTCGCAAGCTCCGTCGGCTATATGCTCCCCACATATGATTAACAAATCTAGCGCGATTGTTTTTTTCAGCATGTAATTTTGGTGTTCTCAGTTTCATTGTCCATTATATGGACATATGCACATGAAGAAGAAGAAGAAAAAAAATTTAGTTCTTTTTTCAAAAAATAGGTCTTGAGACACGCGACCAATTAGAATTTATTAGTACAAAATGAAGTTAGTCTTTTTCATCAGAGAAGCTAATTCCTCAACTCTTGACAATACTAAATGGATTTGAATTATTATCAAAGTTTTTTTTTTCTTCTGCAAATTGACAATGATAGGGATTAGTTAGCGTGAGGCAACCTAATAAGTTTTTAAATGATGACATGTCCCAATTTTTTCAATTAGCGTTACATCTTTTTTAGGGGCAATGCGTGTTGCACGTTATGCTGAAAATATATATGTGTTTGAATATTTCGATAGTTCCTGGACTATATCAATAGAACGTGTTACAGAGATGTTGGCCTGTACATTTTCATCGCACGTCAACAATTCGACACTTGTGAGTTGAGACCACACATATGTATTGCTACTGCTGTACTAGTAAAAAGAAGTTGGTCACAATGTTGGTGACATAGTTTTCATTAGGTAATCTATCAAAGGCGATTTTCACGATTGTTGTGTAATCAGCTTCAAATGAAAATTGAAAATTTGCTCATGATTGGAGTGATGATGAGTAAGAGCAAGTCTTGGATCACACTCAAGTGAAGAAACCGATTATCCGATTACAGAGTGATGGTTACGTGTGCAGTGTGCACGCAAAAAAAAGCATTATGTAACATGATGCACACCTGCAACGGAGGAGCTATACTGACGCAATGAGTCTGTCTTCTATCGGGAATGATCGCTAACAGAAAAAATGACTGCTGCATAGACAAGAGCGGAAGTTGGATCAATTATTATTGCTTTTGGCCCTCTATGATTTGCATAATATAACGACAATTTTATCAGTATTCAGTACTGCGGAGGGGGAAAACTTTTACTCGTTTCACTTGAAAAGTCAGATTTTCAGCAAAATATGGGCTTGGCTCTTCATAATGTGTACACTCTACGTACGACACTAGGAAACATAATATTTTGCTTCTTCGTACCTTTTCGAATGTCTGGTTCGAGTTCATAAAAGTGAAAAATTACATAGCATATGTCTGACACTCTTGGTCACTATGAAAAACGTTGTTGCAATTTCTATCAAAGTGGGAAAGTGGATGCGAGTGTCGCTTTCATGCATACAATAATTTTCTAATATATTAAAATGAAGAGTATATATATTCTTCAAGAGTTATTGTAGTGATATTGCCTTCGTTCAACAGCCAAGATCACCACAAGCGTACACTGCAAGAAAAACTAACCAGGGCTATAATTTGTGCATTTAAATTTCATCGATGTGGGCATTTTTCTTTTTGTATAATTTTGCGTGTCTTTTGTGTGTGGTGCAGGACTGTATATTATATGGTTCCTTTAACCACATTGAAATTTTCTTAATCGACACACTCATCTCATTCATCGCACATATTAACATTTCCCATAGAGCCAAACTTCATCAACAGCATCGCAGCTATCAGCAAATCAGTGACAACAAAAAATTCGCTCGAAAAGAATCTTTAGATTAAGATGATAGGGGTAGAGTAGACAGGAAGGGTAGAAGAGTGCATATAGATGAATGAATATTTTTTAAAGGTTTGGCCAAAGTATGAAATCATCGTAATTTCTCATTCTGCCAAATAAATAGGAAATAGCTGCAGCAACAAGTGCAACAGGAATATAAGAGAGACGGGTTTTGTATGAAAATTTTACTTGAAAAATGAGGAATGAGTGAGGAGGAATTTTCTTATGCAATGAACACCACATCACAAAACGTAGGTATAATCCTTATCTATTTTATAGGTATTTTGTGATATACTCATTTGTAAGCGATATATGCGTTTTGGGTGCCAGAGTGCTGATAAAGAATGTGTGAAAAGTTGAAGCATATTATCGTGTGGTCAACGATCATTGAGGGATTGCGTATAGTTTTGAATGCTTGATGTGGCTTTCAATTACTGTTTTAGCTCGAAGCAAGACAAATTATATTGCAAATATAAACCAAATCAAAGCCAGGGTAAAGACGTGTACAAAGAGAAACCAGTCTCTGATCTAATTCTAATTCTGAATTCTCATGTAAGTAAGTGAGGGTTCATGTTTATAAGTATGATTGCAGCATGAAATCTGAGAGAGGCAAGCATGTGTGAAATGACATATATATTCGTAATTTGTAATCGCATATAATGTACATGGGGATCGCATTGTGGTTATTAGCAATTTACCACTGATCAAGCTGTATTATGGGTGAAAACGTGTCATTTTAATTGAACGGTTGAAATTCAACGTTCAAAGTAATACGCGGTCATCATAAAGTTCTCTCCTCTCGCTATTAAACAAAGGTGTTACGTACTCCTCTCTGAAGGAATTAATAATCATGTTGCGTGTGGATTGACGAGTAGCTGACAGCGAGAACATGTTATTTTTTAGAGCTGAAACAAGCATTGCAAATAAATAAATTAAAATTGAAAATGAAATGATTGCGTAATTATAGTAGCATCCAGAGCAGATTTATGTTTTCTTTTAATACGATTATTGTGTCATCCAGAAAAATGCAATTGCAAATGGAGTCGCACGTGAGACTCGAGTGTAAACTAGAATTTTTTAATCTTTTTAATAATGCAAGGTTTGATGATTGGTGAATCGTGTGTGGATGAGCACAGACCCCATAATTCAATAATATTACTAAAACTAGCACTCAACTTTTAAGAAATTACGACTCAATAAATGGATTTGATATAAAGTTCTGTCCAGACTCCAGTCAGACGATGTGTTCTAGTGATCCTAGTTTTGTATGAAATTATATCCGTAATATACTGAAATAAATGATTGAATCATTTTGCAATTATTATGCCGGCTTTATAGAACCGTCCCAACAGTCATCACATTTTTTTAGTTTTTTAAAGGGTTTTGGCCAACAATAAAATTGTAAATTTTATAAACATTCTTCAAATACAAGCCCTATCTTAACAAAATTAACATGATTGAAAGTGTAATGGCTTTAAAAGAACATGAATTATTGCCGATTGCGACTGATAAATCACGAACATGTGTATCATGTATGTACATGCAAAAATTGGCAAAACCAAAAAAAAACGTAATGTTGACAATGTAGTGTTAATAGTGTTATAAATGTACTCAATTACAAAACAGCCAAAAATTCCGATCTATTAAGTCCAACAGAGATTTATCTTGCCGATAGTCTAGGTTCGTGGGTAACAAATTTTATTGAAGCGTAAACGTTTTGAATCATTTTTTGAAGCTGGGTACAAATTATGGGCTTTCAACAATTATTATTGGGTTAAGCTTATCGTTATCGATATGCCCTACTTCAGGCTCTTGTAGTTAAACTTCTGCCAATTTAAATCAGGTATAAATATACATATTTTCAGTTGCCTATTTCCGGATTGTTACATCAAAATAACAGGAATTGGTTATAGTTGATCGTTGAAACGTAGATAATTTTATACAGTTTCAATCTTTATAATATATCGCTATCCGTGTCTAAATGAATTTTCAATTAATGTAGTTGTCTTTGGAGTGGCAGATAAGCTTGAAATTGTTTTTACCCCATCGTTTCAATTTTACTTTTCAATTCACACTGGCAGGCCAAGCCCAATATTTTTTTCCGAAGGCTACGGTTTTGCTGTGAATTATGAATTGGAAAAAAGTCCAGAAAAATTCAAGAGCGACTATATTAAGTTCTACCCGAGTATAAAGGAATATGATATGCGACGGGAAACGACAGTGAGTATATGATAACTTGGTCTTTGTTCAAACAATTTTGATTTAATGTGGTCTTGGTCGCACGTATGTCATCCGGAGATTGAGTGTGTTTAAATTTCTAATTGGACTTTTCGATAGGCACATTTCCTACTATTGATGATATATCTAAAAATAATCAATTCGAACGTTCCATTGCAAAAATTGTGCTTGAAGTCGCTTGTATACATTTACTCACATAATAAAAATTATTTGAGGGTTTTACCTGAAAATGTTATAGGTCGAGCATGCTTGGACTGTCGGCACAACCAAACACGTTCAAATCCTACCTTCATGAATGTGTGGAGGTAATGTATGTATGCTAAGGGTAAGATTGACCTTAAACTCCATAAACTTGAACTGTGTATGTATAAAGTATTTAAGGCTACAAGTACCAATATCAGCTACCCGTCAAAATTGCTCCATATACAAACCAATTACCCCCAAAAATGCTGGAATTGATGACAAATGTGGTAATTAAACATTAATTATTTACCGCCTAGATATTCGTTGTCCCAAAAATGTGGTGTATCAGCAGGTGCTCAAATGAAATACGGGGAAAAATATTGTACAAAGCTTCTCGCTAGTTTTGCCCAAATTCGAATATTTTTATTTTTATTATTTTACAGCCTAAATAATCCATACACATTTCACATCAATTTCGATCACAAAAATATACAAGTACGTGCACCGATTCGTAAGTATTGCACACGTGCGAAATGTGTGACTTTTGACTTTTTATAAAATTACATTTATGATTATGCTATACGCTACTCACGAGGACGAAAGGGCAGTGCGAATGAGTTTTTTAAAACTTATATCCAAAATCTATATTTGAGTTTCAATAATTCAAAACTTTTCTCATTTACGAATATTATGGTCAAGAAAATTTCTATAAATTGATTTTTACCAATAATTATACGGTCTTTTCGAGTACACACATTCATACATAATTCACAGTTCATTTAGTTAGAATTTGAAGGCCATCATATTCCAGAACATTATATTTTCATTTACATTTCCCCGGTTGGTTCAGCCCCTGCTCTTTCGGTTTATTTGGATTATTCGCGAGAAGCCAGTCGGACAGCCAGAGGACAGGATCATCAGGCTTTTCACGAACCAGTTTCGATAATCCAACTGTGAGCACAGGATGAACATTGTCGTTCAAGTAGTGAGATGCCAGGTTGGTGGCAATCGTCGGCTCCACAATTACTGTAAAAGCACAAAAAAATATAGAGAAAATGAAACATGAATTACTTATGAGAATACAATCAATATGGAAAGAGAGGCGTGCACAAAGGTGGGTAATAAAATCCAAACTATGAACATGTCATGTCACAACTAAAGTGGAAGTAGAAAATGTTTCTCCTCCACAAGGTTACACTTATACAGAATTCATAATGATGATGGAGCACCTGTGCACATCATAATCATTTTTATTGATTTACTCTTGAACGAGAACGAGTGGAAGCCTTGGCAGAGAAAAGGCGTAACAACAAAAATTTAAATATTCATCGAAATTTATGTGTGACCGACTAGCACATATTAATGAAGCTCCGTCGTATGTGTGAAGATCAAATGTGCGATAAAGAAGATTATAATGAGAAACTTTTGTGTCGCTTTTGTAATATTAAAAGTTCTGGAATAGTGGAATAGAGGAAACTTGTTCAGAGCAATGTTGACATTTAGGGTAGCCCATGTCTTTCGATTTCTACACGGGCCATTAGCGTCAATAGTTTTTCGAGGGACGGACGACAAAGGCTTTTGTTATGAACGCGCTTTTTCAATAATAAAGTGAAGGTGAAAATTAGTCAAGCCCGTATCATGTTTATGACAGGACGTAATAAATATATATGCGCACATGAAAGAGGAATTCTGATCGATCGGAGAATCGATAAATTACATAGAAAAGTATTAGTGTAAATGTCACCTTATTGCGAGTTGACACAAAATATATATGCGCTACGATATTATTGTAAGGATCAACAAACTCACACTCTGGGAAAAAGAAATGCAGCTCTCGAAGTGCGTCCTCGGCAGTCTCTGACCCGTGAAGTCCATTTTGATGATCACTCCCATCAGTTCCGTAGCGACTTCTGAGGGATTTCTTGAATTGAGACCGCTCTTCCCAGGAGGTCGGCCCGAGGAGCTTATACCAATGACGGATTGCACCAGGCCCTGAGAGCACCATCGCGAGCAGAGGACCACTTGACAGATTCTCCACACATCCTTGGAACCAGTCTTGGTTGTACATGTCTTGGTAGAAAGACGCTGCCTGCTCGGGTGACAGCTTCACTCGGCGTGCCTATATGAAATCACCCCAAAAAGAAGATCTTTTGAGATTCCATCAATTACTCGAATGAGATTGTTGTGGTTGTGGAGAGGAGTCAGGAAAAAAAGCTCATTTGACATTAAGATGCCTTCACTGCGACTGCAAGAGTCATTAATTTTCTGGGGAGATTTATGAACGTCTCTCCCACAATAAAAAGCGTGACTGACAAGTGACATGCTACAAATGTCACGCGCCTGACGAGGGATGATGTGATCTTTGTCTCAAACTCAAAAATGGTATGTGAATGCGACAAAGATATGCAGATAGATGCTTACTCTTTTTTTTTAAAAAATAAACTTTACCATTGAAGATCTTACCTGTAAAACTGCGAACCCCTCACGATGAATGACACTGATGATCTCCTCCGCCTTGTCAATTGCATCCGGTTTTATAATCGCCAGCGTTTGCTCCAACTGGTTCGGGGGAATGTAGCCTTGCGTTGTCGTCATCTCAGCTGCTGTTGTCCCTTCATTATCCCCAACTTGCTCCTCCTGAGGTGGCTGAATTTCCATCAGAACACCGTTTTCATTCTCGTCGGTTTCCATTCTCTGCTTTTTCTCCAAAGAAAAGACTTTTGATTCCAAATCCGAACAAGTGCAATAATAATAATAATGCTCAGGTCCCTTCCACACGTCAGTCTTGGCCGATGGCTAAAATTGGACTGACGAGACGCGACACGCAACGAATGGATTGTGGTGATATAGTGTTAAATGAAATCTCGGAAATAGCTATTTATCCAGTCGATACACGAAGGGGTTATGTTATTGGATATCGATCATCAAGCCGGTGGCATTTGTCACCGGTGTTCAGTGCGGACTGCAAAAGCCTGCCTTTTGTATTTGAGCTTGTATTTTTATGCTGGAGTTGGAGTTTTCATTCAATGCATTTATGCTGGTGCATCATGCAATAATGGAAGTATTGCATGAAAAAATATTCCGGGAAGTTCTTTTGTCCAGGGTTTTAGGTATGGAATGGAGAATAGTAGAGAGTGAAATGCTGAGTATGAACATTACATTAGGATAAATTCTATAGGGTAAAGTACAACCCGGTACTTCGTGTTGTCATGGCTTTTGAGGACACCACAGTTTTTGTCAAATGAGCTGTGCCAGCTCCATACTTCATTTCATACTTGTGTCCTATATTGAATTGGTTATGGCGATGGCTTATTATATGCTCCCTGTGAACATCGACATGTGCTGTGTCTGTTATCGTTATCACAGCTGCACGTGGTATTATATTGCCAATATCGAACATCGAACCAACTAAACTGGAGCAACATAGACGATTTGGAAAAATGACATGAAAAAATGTTTGCCCGACGATTTTGCTGAAAAATATTACGCTTTTTTGTTCAATCCAAGGCCATTTTTTTTAAAATCAAGAGCATATTAGCAACGGACGTACCAAGATATATGGCAGTATGCATAATGCTCAAAATTCCTAATTCGGGATCATGGATACCATGTTAATTAAATGGAACACAAATCCCGAATTAGGAATTTTGGACCATTATGCATACTGCCATTAGACTCACAATAACCATAAAATGTAGAAAAATTCTGTTCTTTCCGACACCATAACTCCAGGGGAATTTGTATATAAAAAGGGGCATGAAAATCTCAGTGGTCAGGGTAATTCAATGTTAAATTCCCCTGGAACTTGGATCCGTCAAAGAACAAAATAAAATCAGTAGCTCAACGTTGTAACTCGGATACAGTGCATCTAATTACTTTAACAAATCTCTTATATTAGCTATCAAATGTGATATAGATTCAAGTGAAATATTCAATAAATATAGGTAGTTTTAGATCGATGATCGTGGGTAACCTTTGAAGAAAAATGGTTTATATGGACTATGGACCATTTTTTAAACTCGTGGCTTAAAACACACGTGCGTAAAATTGAAACTAAAATAAAAAATTGTAATATTGCTCATGTAACCCATCAAGTATGTATTCGAATTGGTCACATAGAGTTTTCCAATTTTAACAGACCAAACCCTCAGGAATTGCTAGTATTTTACGAGTAAAGTAATTCTAAATAGTCCTCACAAGTTAGAAATAATTCCGTTTGATATCTGTTGGATAGGTATATGCGAATCACATCATGCGTTGCAAAAACGTTATCGCCCTACACTACACCTAACAATCCTCTAATTAATGATCGAAAAATTTCAAGAGTCCTTTGGTAGAAATGTTGGCACATAATGTTCTCATCCCATGAATAGTTTATACTTGTACCCAATGGAGGTGGTTGGATAGGTCAGAAATGCAAAGCGTTTCGAGGTAGTCGCATGTACGAAGTGCGCGACCAATGTGCCTCGTTTGCAATCTAGACATATGCCTAATACACAATTGCAAATTGCTACTTCACAAATATTTCACCTAGATATCAGTTACTGAACAGGAACAAATGATATTATACAGCAGATATTAAAACTGCTTTTAGAATATGTAACATTCCTCCATATTCTCCACAGACTTCTTGAACATACATATATTGCTCCACTTAAACGCCGGCTGTAGTCTCTATTTTGTTGAGAAAGCTTAATGCATAGGATAGGTCGTGGGGTTCGCGAAAATTGAATCGTTTTACGAAGGAATTTAAAAATTTAAAAACGGAATAGTCTTTCAAGGGGAAAGGTACAAACAAAATAATAAGATTCCATATTCGCAAAAACGGATTGAGCAGAAGCAGATACTGAATAAAGTCAATTGCCCGACCCCGTGAAGCAGCCGTTTCATATTGCATTCTTCCGCTGTAGGATATAGGCTTACAGCCAATTTACACAAGTGTAAATGATTCAATGGCACTTGTGGACAATAGTGGTTTTTTAAGTCAAATTACCATCCTCGCCCGCATTGATCATTTTTGAAAGAGTGAAAATGCCAAATTGGCAGTGGCATGAAATCGGACATAAGTGTAGCATTTATGCATGCTTTATTGAACACTAGTTCAACTTAATGACAGCCTATTTCTCACTTGCTCGAGTAAGGAAACTCCCACCGAATTATCACGAAAATTGCATGATTAAACGAAAAATTGCGGTATTTTTACACGCAGTCAATCATTGGAACATGCTTATATATTTTAAGACGCTTGTTTGAGAAAAAATCGGGTGCTTAATGGGGATTAACTCAATTCAATGGTAGTTAGCTTATCGTTACTTCATTTCATGAAGGGATCGGGACGGGGAAGTAGGCTTAGTGCTCAGTAATTTTTTAAAGTTTTCGCTCAATCCTTTGTCAAATTGCGAGCATATTTCAGGGATTATAGTTTGTGTTCGTGATCAGGGTTAGTTTAGAGGAATTTCGTGTTGTATAGACTCGAATCTTTCCGTTCGTTTTGCTCTCTTTGAGTGGATGCAGTTCACATCAATTTTGTCACTTGGTTGAGTGGTAACGCAGTAGTGACCTTCATGGACTAGATTCTTTTGAGCCGCTATACTCTGACGGTGATGATGCCGTCACTCCTGGCACTAAAGCATCATTAAAACATTCACTCCGATCCTCCGAAAAAGAGATTTTTTCTGTGCAAACAAAAGCGCCCTGTCGTGTATATTTCCAACATGTTTTTGTCTTTTGTCAGATATCGCTTTTCTCCTGTGCAGAAAGTGTCCCCCAGCAAAAGAGACCTGACAAAAATAACGTAAATCACAGCAAGCATCAGAAAGCAGAGAGCTATAAAGAATATTGGAAAATTTGGATTTGGAAGGATATCGGAACACTTCGGTTTTAGTAAATAGGATGAGTTGGTGAATGAGAAAGTTTTTTTTCTTTCTTTCCCCTTCAACATTTTTTCATGACTCTACTCCACGTTACATATGTCAATGTCAATCTTCGCTTTGAAATTACTCCTTTTCTTCTTAAAAGCTCGGAAGTGATAATGCCTGCATTCAGACTGAGCAGCCGCAGATTGAAAGATGGATTTAGTCGGAGGAATCCCAATATCTTTTATCATTGATATATCCCTCCTCTGTATTCTGCACTGATAAAACCAGCTATAAAAATCCTGAAAACACACATCTGCATCTCGGGTGTATTTACGCACATACTCTTTAGATGTGCACAGGTTGTAGTTCCCTCATTCCATGTTCCACAGAGAGAGTATGTAATGATTTTTTGCTCATTTCTTCCGATTACCAGTTGTAATACATTGTTCTGCAGTTCTCTCTGGGATCTTGGCCAAAAAGACAAGTATTGTCTTCCAAATAAATATACAATTTTAAGGAAAATATGCATAAGCCATGCTTAGTTAAGTCTCGACGAATTTGTACGGAAGTCTTTTTACAATGTTCCCGGGAAACATGTGTATCCTTACATATTATTCTTCGGCTACACACCAAAGCTATATCTAAGGTTTTTGATACTTTTTTAAATATATATTTTCTCCTTCACAAATCCCAGATGCATACTATTGCCGGCATACAAGAAAGCAATAGGGGAAACCCAAATTTCACAAATCCTGTTCTCAAGCATCACGGAGCGTTTCAAAACGTGAATAAAACTGTCTTGTCAATGCAATGCACATGAACAAGTTTTGGAAATGTTAAAAATAGTCACGACACAATCGGCTCTTTTGTAAGGGTGTGCGTGTTGAATGCACATGTATATTGGATGATGGAACTATGTTGTACATTGAACTACCGCCGCCCCTTTACACAATCGCATTGATATATTAAAATCATTACTCGGATAAACGATAGATATAGTCTCTAACTAACTGCGTGTTTGTGTGGTTATGTTTGAAATTATGGAGCTGAAAACTAGATATCCACATGCAACCTATAATATCGAAAGCCTGACTATAAGCCGGTCCCCTTTTGCCTCTTCAATTTTCTGGGAAAGTGTACAATGTGCAGGAGTAACACTTCTGGAAAGGAGACAAACAAGACGACATAAAGATGAATTCAAAATAATGCTTAAGGATATCAGCACTTGAAATTTGAAGAAGTGTTGCTTGTTATCTGATCTGCTCAATGCTAAACTGAAGCCATTTCCATTTAAATGTGTATCAAGTGAGACCGAACGTCTCGCGTATGTCTTTTTCGAAATTCATTTGGAGACGTGGAGAACAGCATACTTATAATACATCCTCTAGAAGAGGGACTTACTACAGGCATGCTGAACCAAGTTCCAAAAAAATTCTTTTAAAACATGAAATGTAGAACGTGCGAAAGCGGATCACCCGTTTCAAATGCAGTAAATATATTAAGCTATAAGCTCTAAGCTACCGTAGCCTATTAACTTTTCGCTTACATAATCGTTAGAAAGAGAAGACGCGACGTTACAGATTATAGATTTCCTTTGCAGACGAATAGAAAGCATATGTATCACTGCTAGGATATATGGGTGCATGCGATAAGCTTTTTGGAACTATTGGAACTGCACTTTTGACGAAATTGTACACACATTCATGTGGAATATACATTCATCAACACGCATGTAAATTGCATACTTCCCCGAAGATATGCTTCCACTATTTTCAATGAAATCTGCTCTGTTCCATGAAGACTATATGACTTGAGTGTATCGGATTGGATTGTAAACTGGCTACAGCTTCATCAACAAGTTTTCTTGATAAATCCTTATTTTCTCTCTCTCTCGTCTTCTCCCTTTCTACATTATCATCTTGTTCATCACAATTATTTTGAAACAAAACTGCACTATACTAGACGAGTATGCACATAATCTCTATTGTCTTTTAAGATGGTGTTGCCATCCTGGCAAATCTTGATTTTTGTGCCTGCCTACAATTATCTTGAACCTACCTACATTTCCAACCAGTAGCGAGATTTTGGCACATTCAAAATTCACAAGGAAAAAAAAGAAGAACGGGAGAGAAAAAATATCAACCGAAAAAGCCGTGCTTTACTACACACATAATCCAACCAAGATATCATGTATGGCAGAGGGGATAGAGGAGAAGAAGGGGAAAACGGTGAAAAAGAGAGTGACGCGGAGAGAGACACAGAGATTTTTTCAGCCTTCACTTTGCTAATACACTTGTAGTGTACGACTAGCGACCATCATCATCATACTCTTCTTTCCTCCCAATATCTCCTCCATCGTCGTCATCTCCGTCATTATTTGAAACAGACTCAACTGCACACCCCTTCCCGGCTCACAAGCCTGCTTCCTCACAATAATATTATTATAAGTGTGCATCCCTAATGTGGAGTAGCTAGTGTCGTCTCTCCTCATCTTATCCTATTCGATATAGTCATACATTTAGTTTATATATACAGAAAATTTCTGTGGCTAAAAAGTAGTGTGAGTTTCTTTAAAAGTAAGGTTGTTGTAGTCGACGAGAAAAAAATTTAATGTTAAATCGTAGATTTCTAGCCTTGTTTTATTTTTTCCTTGCCTATTTTGATTGCAGTTTTGTTTTCAATTTGTAGTCCTTTCCCATCAGTCAGTTGTGCTAGTCATATCCGGTCCAAAAGACACGAAAATATATATATTATTATACTCCTTTTACCTCTCCGTCAGGGAGAGAAGAAGGGAAAGGTCGTAGGGAGAGGTGAAAATTAAATTTCTCACCGGATCCTAATTAGCACCTCTCTGATCAAAGTAGTTCTCTTAAATCTACGAGAGAGAAACAACATATCGTTGTACATAATGTGTATATAGACACCTAGCTTTAAGGTACCGAGTACAGATATTTGCACGCACACAAATTCGGAGTAAAAAAAGTGTAATAATAAAAATTGTGCTCCGGTCCGGTCATCACCGGTAAACATGTCTGTAGCGGTCTAATGCAGATTTCTTCAGGTGGTTTTCTCCCATCAATTAAAAGAAATATCTAAAGAAATATAGGATTTTACTGTGAGCGAGAGTCTAATCTGAAGAAAGAAGATTAGAGCTCGTTAAAAAATCCACGGTTCGAGAGTAGTCTTCCTTTATCACGTTCGGAATATTTTTTTGGAGTTACACCAGATGTGAAGTGTGTTGATGAATACGTATATATTTGGCGGAGGGTAAATATAAAAAAAGTTCATCTCTTTTTGAACAAATATTTTCTCTGTAAGGCAGTGAAAACAGTTTTGTTTTAGTAAAGAAAATCATCTCTATTTTCTACATATATTTACTCGTGTGCTGCAACACACATATCATTTTGCAACTTGTCTGTTGTCACTTTTCCTCTCTCTCTTCCGTTTATATCTTGTCAAGTGTGAAAAGTAAAATTTCCAAACATGTCCGGCAACAGTGGTGATGTGAATGGTAGTGAGTCACTTGGTGGTGGTGTCATGGAGCCTCTTGACCAACAAACAGAGAGTTCCCTCATCCAGCAGATTTCGTCAATGTCGACCACCTCGTCATCTTCGACGACATCCTCGTCGACGGTTCAAGTTGAGTCATCCGCACAACAGGTACAGGCGCAACAAGCTTTTTCAGAGTATTCTTCTTCGTCCGCGTCTACCACTGCGACTGAGTCTTTCGTCCAGTCTTTTGTTTCATCGGAGGTTAGTTATTAATTGCATAAAAATAAAATTGAGGTAGAAAAAAAATGCGTCTGGCAAATCCAACCTAGACCATAGGATGATTTTTTAGAACACCAGATGCTTGCCCTTACCCCCAAAACGATTGTGTTCTGGATTTTTTTACTTGCAAGAACCATTTTTAAACAAAATTTAATGTGAAATTTTCATCATTTTCCCGAGAAAAAAACCCAATTTTTGCAGAGAACGCAGAGAACCCAGAATCTCGGACAAATAAAACGTGGGTGTGAATGGATGCGTTTCTTGCACGAAGCTTCTTTTCCCTTATGCTAATTGTGTTTTTAGTGATCTTTATTTTCTGAAAATTTGGTAAGCTGGTGCCAAGTTTGTTGGGAAATGGCATATGATTAGGATGGTTGTTATTACTTTTCGGGGTTTTCTCAAACCATTTGCCAACCAGAACCAGATACAAACAAGAAGGATGGAAAGATGTTTTAAATGTTGTAGTCTCTGGTTTTGAAGTCGAAGCTTATACTTATAGTCTTTCTCGGTCGAAGCGGCATTCAAGTTTTAGCCTAGTTTTTACTTATTTCCCCTAATTTCACTTCACACATTTTGTGATGCATGAGTGATGGTGTACTCTCCTCTGCGAGTAAAGATGTTTGTAAAGGTCCATAATTTTTATTTCTATTCCGGAGATTTTATTGGGCATCAGAATGGCCCATTTGCGTTATACGATTTTTACCAGAGGCAAACACACAGTTTCATCAATTCATCTCACTGAAATCCTCACACTTCTTCCATTATGGTCTCGCATTATATCATCTCTTTTACCCAGTGTCTTGTCTTAACTTTATGTCGTGGTAGTTCGTTCGTAGTGGTAGTGGTAGATCTTGCGTCAATTGCGTATGCTTTTGTGTTTGTATATTATTCTAAGGAAGCTAAATATATATCTGCGTACAAGAAAAAAAATCAGTATCTTTGCATTTGCACAACCAAACGTGCGTCTTTTTCTCTTTTCCAAACGTCTCGAAAATTTTAGGTGAAGGAGTCGTCTTTCTCCGAGGTTAAATCCCAAACACAAACATTTCAAGATGTTCTGTCAACTTCGGCGGAGGCAGAAGGGAGTGCTGCAGCAAACACAGGATCTCCGTCTGACAGTGCGTTGGTGGAGTTAAAGGTCGCAAAAATTGAGACCCGAATCATATCCGGTATTGAATCTGACTCAGTTTCTGCTCCAATTGAAACAGTTGCTGAGTCAACTCCAGCGCCTGTTGAGGTGCCCGCTCCAGCACCTGAACCCATCATCCCTGAGCCTGAAGTGCAGCAGGAGCAGCTTCCAGAACCCGTGGTGGAGATTCCACTGGAGCCTCAGCCAGCAACCTTGCCCACTGAGGTAGAGCAGCCGCCTCCGCAGCAAGAGGAAATTGTAGACGTCGCCGTCTCCGCAGCTCCCACTGCTTTCGAACCACCGCCGCCGGTGGAAGTGGTAGCCGCTGAGCCAGCAGCACCTGCTGAAGTAGGAAACGCGAAAGGGTCCGAGATCCAACAGGAGAGTATCAAGAACGCTCTCAAGGAGATTATTAGTGAGATTGACAAGGTGGTTGGGACTGAAACCGAGTTTGGCAATGCACCCGCTCCCCAACCAGCCCCCACCTTTCTGGATTTTGGCAGCAGCAACGTAGAGAATGTGTATGTCAGCACTGCAGAGACATTGGTCAACGGAAGCATTGTGTCTGCCGTTACTACTGGTCTCCTTCCGGAGGATATCTTGCAGACAGAGTATGAGCTCGTTGAGCCCCCACCTGAGGAGTTTCAAGCGCAGGTAAATGACCAGTTAATCATTTTGCACTTTTTTAAATATTTTTTAGTGTATGCATATATAAACAGATTACCAGATTAGTCAGTTTTCAAGTTTAAGCATTTGTATGCATAGAAGTTCACTTTCCGAAGATATGCACGGATTTTAATGTTTGTGTGTCTTTAAACCTTAGCAATATTGTATAACAAGTTGCTGCATTGCTTATGATCAGTCAACATACTTGTTGCCGGTTTTTTTTGTATTGATGGAAATTTATATATGTTTATGTCCTCATGTTTAACTCCAGCCCGGATTCCCTCCTGCATGCACTCCATTAAGTTCCGAATGTGTGACCGAAGCTGAAGAAGCTGTACGGTCAGAGTCAGTCCCTGAACCCACGTCAATTACTACTACTGCCGCTTCAGACACAACAACGATTTTACCCGAAACGATTGCATCCACATCCACACCACCACCACCGCGAATACCAACACCACCTCCTCCTCCGACAGAATCATCATCGTTGGTTACGAGTACTACTCCTACTAGTACGGCTTCAGTATCAACACCACCTTGCATACCCATCACGACCACAACATCCACCACCTCATCAACAACAACAACAACCTCATCGTCGTCATTTTCTGCTGCACCAGCAGAAAGTTTATTGCTGGGCGTCGCACGTGCCCCCAGCTACTCCTCTTTATCCTCGTATTTTCTAAATCGACCATCCGACGTGCGGAGAATGTCCGCATGTAGCACCGCGAGCACAGATGCTCCTGTCAATTACCCACCACCACAAACTCCTCCAATGCCTCATCCTCCACAACCACCACCACCACCACCTCCTCACCCGCTAGCCATCAACTATAGTTCCCTCCAGTCCCCTAGTTTAATCTCATCCTTTGGAATTCCTCTCCTCCAAACAATACCGAATCCGCGACCGCCGACGACAGTCACATCTTTTGTCTCATCTGTCCTCCCTCCCTGCATAGTTAGTTACAATAACTTACCGCTAATTACCTCAAACACAACGACCTCCACCTCCACCATCACTTCCAGTACATCCATTTGGAACGAAACGAAAGAGCACACTGTGATGACGGTACGTGATGACAAATATCTCTCTCGAATGTGTCTTTTTTACAAATATTCTCAAATATGCAGGCTGTAGGCAGGGACTGGCTTGACAATGATGTGTGACGAGGCTTTTTATGTGCACATCATAATTTTCATACAATTGGCAACTATGTAAAACTGTATTATCATAAATCATGAGAGCAACAATCATGGTGGATGAAGGAGAAAAATACATTCTCATTTTCACTTCCCTTTCCGTTCGTACTTGTGCCGCCCACGTTAAATAAACAGGAGCGAGAATTGCAACTTTTCTTTTTTATATAAAATATTGTTATGAAATCCTTCGGGATTAAAGAAGTAGTAAACCGTGTTTACATCACGATGCACATAATATGCATTTAGTACGTTAGTCGTTACGTTGTACATGCTAGGGTAGGGTGCGAGTGCCAGACTTTCGGATAACGGAGAGAGATGCTTCTTGTTTTTCATTCATTATGTCCCTGTCAAAATGTTCACTGTGAACTAAAGTAGGACACAATAATTTATCCGGACAGAGAGAGAGAGAGAGAGCTTCTCGAGTTCACTTGGATATGCCATATGCATATGCGAAATGCGAGCGCATTCGTACGGAAGAAATGAAACCAGCTTCCTGATTATCATCCTTCTCCTATATTCTGACATGAATGGCTGGCTTCGGGAAAATAAAGAAAGTCAAGTCCGGAAATCAGTTTACGGAGTGATATACGATTTTGATAAATTATTCCCCAGTTCTGAATGCACATCATCATAGTATCGATCCGAACGTAGTGTTTTCTTCGTCTGCGAATCTAATTTGGACTTTATTGAGATTAATGGGGAACCGGAAGGTAGGAAAAGGGAAAATGAGAATATCAAATTCGAATGAGCTCATTTAGCCACGCTGTATGAGATTTAAACGGGTGGAATATGAGGATCTAATGAAGATTCTTCCAAATGCTACTTATTTTTCACATGTGTAAATTCTCGTATCATCATCATTATTATACACTTGGATTGACTGAACGTGTGACAGATATATCATAAAGGAAACGACTCCTGCTTTTTTTATCGTTTCCCCACGTTCGTATATAGACATGTCACGTGTAGGTGTACTCCTTTTGGATGATGATGATGAGTTGTGTGCGTCTGCAAAGAAGATCAGGTTTATTTTTAAGATCTCACATGTCCTAATCGTTTACTTGAATATATATATGCTCTTTGAGAAAAACACACGAACGGGTTTTGAAGAAACATGATTTCCTGGAAGAACTTCATAACTCTGGTGAAATGCAGGGAAAATCTGCGTTAGCTTGACTTGACTTCTCTCCTTCTAAAGAAAATTATCATGAAATGTTGCACCAATGTCTTGCGAGCATTTTACAGTATATTTATCATTTTGGAGAAGAAAAAAATACTTCACGGAGAGAGACGGGAGAGGTGTCACTCATTCAACCAGTCAATCACATATGACAAGGCAGGTTTAAAGGTCCTTTCGGCAAAATGTTTAGGGAAGCGTAAGCAGAGTTCATCTGAAGAGGAACGAAGTTGGCAGGAATGAAATCTGTCTGTGATGTTATCTTTCTCCAGGAGCTCCTTCAAAATAACTAATGAATCTTGTAGAGCGATTTGATGCGGAGATTTACGCAAACAACACTTTTTTGTAATAAGGACCTTGATGAAGATCCCTTCAAATATTGATATTGACAGAGAAAATTGGGGTGATGATAAGTTACTCGCGATGAAGACGTTGCGTCGGTGGAAAAGTGTGTTACGAATTCCTCACGCATTTCATATTTTTCACAGTTTACTCAACTTGTAAATTTTTCATTTTCGGAGCAAACTAACCCAAAAAACGGCTACCAGAGTCAATGGAAAATGGAAGGGACTTGAATTCTCTTATATTTTGCAGAGACACACTTTCGCTAATCGTAAACCAGAAGTTGTGTTGAAAGCCACGGGTTTTCGTCACTGTTATCATCTTTTAGCGCAAAAAATTAGGGTTACGTTACATTTTTTACAATATTGCTTTTTGGTGTAATTGAACCATAATCTAGTTCTTGCTTTAGAGTGCAGCATAGTAGGAGCTTTCATGTTGGTAGGTACATATAAAATTGCAAACTCTATTAATTTTATAAGTATCATGAAAATAGAAAATATACTCCGAGTATTTTTTTGCTCTCGGACAATTTCGTCCTCCAACCGACCCACGGACCATGTGCTGCTGTGTTACTATTTTGCAAACTTTTCTCTTTCTTTCCTTTGAACACTGGTGTGCAGCCGAAAATAGAAAAAGAAGGTTGAATTCCACTATACTTTTCAAACAAATTTTTTGGCAAATGTACTATTGCAAAAATCGCCAATCTGTTTTCCTTTAGTCTTCAACATGTTCTTCAGAGTGAACTTTGGAAAGAGAGTTTATGGGAGAAGAGTGTGCAATTGATGGGAGCGGGAGTGTACTACTACACGCACACTTCTTCTTCTTCTTCGTAGTCATTATTATATTGCAAATGTCCTCTCTTTGGAAAATGCCAACTTTATCTTTTCAAAGTTGAAAACACGGGTGAAGATGCTCTTTCTCATCTCGTCTCTTTCTTGCAGCCAGTTATTGACACTGGCATACATTTCAGAGAAAATCGTCTAGTCAATAGTCTAACGGAGAGTATAGTTATGTTATGTTATATAGTTTCTTTTGGAGCATCAACTCTTTCTTACAAAATCCCCTTTCCACTTTTAATGATTATGGTTATCTTGTAAGATATATACCACACCACTCTCACATGTGTGCACATACATTCTCGCACATGTTCGCAAAAGTGGAGAAGAGAACTGAGCAATATTCATACTACAAAATTTTCTTTCTATTTCATATATTCCTTTTTGTACTTTGTACACAAAGTTAAATTCGTTTCTCCTCGTTGATAGTTTACAGTGATTATCATTAGGTTGAATGGTGTACTTTTTTTACACTCTCGAAGCAGAAGGTGGATTCGTGGATTGGATTGGATTTTGTATTGTACATTAGAGTTATTCGTCACGCTTCCTCATCTACATTTCTTCTTCTTCTATTTCACCTTTCTCTCTCTTTTACCACCCTTTCCTCTTCTATATTCTATATCTTTCGTTGCCTGTTGTATTCTAAGTGTTGTCAGCCATCATAGTAAAGAGGGGAAAAGGTGTCTGCACTGTGGCGGTTTTGTTTCTACTCCCCTGCCTCTCTGCCTCTGGTTTGGTTCATCTGAGGAATTCACTAATTCCTCCGATCCGAATATCCGAATCTTTTCTTTTTTTGTGTACACAAAGAGAGCATAAACCGCGACTAGGAAAAAAATATCTTTGAAAACCGTCATCATATTGTATAGATGTTATATCATCCTCATCACTCCTTTTTTAAATATTTCTCTTTGTATATTGTTAGTCTTGTCGAAGCTGTGTTATTTCCATTTCTCTCTCAACCCTCTTTCTCCATTTGCTCAATCAAGTCTGCTAATATATTTTCTCGTTATTTTTTGTGAGTGTTACGAACAAGTAGAGACATAGTGTCAGTTGTTTAGTTAGCCGAGTAGTGGTTAGCTTTTTAGCTGAGATTGTTATGTAGTGCTAGGCGCAACGACCAGACAGAACGACTAAAAGAATTCCCATTTCATACCTTTCTTTCTTCATTGCCTTTTTTCCTCGAAAAAAAATAAAGTTTATCATTTTCCTTCTCTACATCTATAGCATCTGTGTGTCTTGTAGAAATAGGAGAGAGAGAGAGAGTATTTCTCTTAATTCTTTGATTGTGTATCTGTCGAAGATTATTCTTAGCTTCTTTTAATTCTTCTTTCAACAATACAATCCTTTCATGTGGAAGACACTTTTTATGTGTGAATAGTAGATTTTTATATATACGAAAAAATACTGCTCGTATATTGTATGTATTGAAATACCTACGTTCATCGGCACTCCTTTATTTTAACTCCTTCCGTCGTGTAGCATATTGTGCTCCAGAAGGAAGACACAATATTCGCTTTCTTATCCAAATTTGCCATTTCATTTTTGGAATTTTTCTCCTTCACATCTCTCTTTCTCTATTATCTCTTGTGCATGTCATCATAAATCGAGAAACGAAATGAGCCCACCAGTTGCATTTGTGCAGAGTCTATAAAAGTATATATAAAAAATAGTGTAGCTAAAACCAATACTCTTCTCCTCCAGTGCCACTATTTTTTTCTTATCATTTCACTCTGAGCTCTCCACTCTTTTTTACCTTAATTCCTTCGCTTTCATTCGTTACAGTTAATTATTTTTCTTGCTCGTTCCTTAATTTTATTTCCATCCTTGTGACAACAACGACACATAGTATATAGCGCGCAGTATATATGAAAAAACAGTTCAACATGGAAAGGAATAAATCAGTAAGCTGTTTTTTGCAGTCCCTGCCTGTTTAGAAACCGTGTCTGATTTCCCTGGAAGTTGGAATTTTTTGCGTGACACACAAAAAAAATTGAAATACAAGTTCACTATATAAAAATATAATACCTGCAGCAAATACACCAAAACATAAACATCATCCAACAGAAAAAAATACCTGTTCTTTATATATTTGCATGCTACTCTTGTTATATCCGTGACGAAACGAGTAATTAAGTTTTGTGTCAGAATGTTGTCTGTGTTTGTTTAAGTGTAACAAAAGTTGCAACTTGCAAGTAGAAAAACGAGAAAATATTCACGGTTTAAATATTATTATTGTGGTTTTCAAAGTGTGTTTTTCTGTTAGCACGGTCCCCTCTTTTTAATGTGCAATTCAAATTGAGAGTTTTTAGAGTGACGAGTCTATTCAAGACATTTTCTGGAGAAAAAAAGAAAGCTGAGAGAAACGCTTTGTTTCCCTTTCATCCGTTAATGCCTAAACCTAAACACTTGAATTGAAAGGCACGCGATGATGATTAGTGCTCGCGATAAGTTTTATCTGCGGGCGTAATTTTTCACCTAAAGTGTCTTATCGCTCGTGTGTGAACTGGAAAGGACGTATACTTTATTCTTTTCTTTCTCTTCTCTATACAAAATATATATCGCCATAATAGAATATACGTAGAAGCTTCATAAATCATCTCACTCAGCTAGCTCTCGAGTATTGTATTCGCTATGTTTGGTGGTCCTGGTCCTGGTCGGATAGTGACACGTCGCGGCCTTAAACCTTCCGACCTGTGCGACCCTCAAAAGAGGGAGTTCATCAATGACTTGACCCAGAAAATATTACACTTGGTTAGTAAACCGAAAAAGAGGTAACAAATCTGGCTTCACTTCAGCAGGGAGGAGCACAATAGCTCGTTTTATCCATAAATGTGTGCTCCGACGGCTCCGACACATTATTATCATTGTTGTCACGTTCAATTATCCGGAAGAAAGTCATTTCCCGGATTAGCTGTATATAGCTCCATTCAGCATTGTAATTGAGTGGCTTGTCAGGTGCAAGGAAAAACAGATTTCTTCAGAAAAGTCAAAGAAACGCGTGTAGACTACTGTCATTTATTATCTAAATTGTAATCTTATTTGACACTTGATTATCTTCTGGAAACATCAAATATGCTAAAAATGAGTTGGGTCTATGTGGAAGTTTTGGGGAAATGTTATTTCCACACATAGCTTTTGTGGAAATCCTCCTAGAAATTTATTACGGGTTTAGCTACAAGACCATCATGTCTCATCCAGGTTTTATGGCTTTACAGGCTGGAAAAAGGCAGATGCCAGGCAATAATTCAGCTTGAATCGCCTGTCTAGTGTAACTCCCCATATTTTCATTTCTCCGTGTAAGACTTCAACTGATGTTCGTATAGTTAACAAAATCAGTGGAAAAGCTAGAGATATAATTTCGTAATTACGCGAATATTCATTTGTCTCAGAAAACTATAATTATTTCACACTGCGTGGGACCGGATCTTTATGAAGAATTTGTTACTATATTTGTATGACCACATTTTAAGGACGTCGAAGTTGACAGAATTGGCAGCATACAAAATTCTGCAATAATTGGACATAAATGTGCTCGAATTATATGTTTTCTTATTATTATCGCACAGTTTCGAATTCAATTTTACGCAACGATACTAATCACCACAATTAGATTATCAGCTTCCCTTTTGAAGTGATTCGAGTTTGCATCTTGGAAAAAATACTTCACTTTCTTCCACAGGCGCATATTAAACCAGAGAGACAGGGTCAGGCATCCCACGCAAAATTTTGGAGCAGGAATGATTTTCGTGCCAAGTGTAATACTCTTAAAACACTTTGTTCCTTAATCTCTTTTGCACGAAAGAGCACGTAACAAGACATGCAAAATCTGTTTGTGTTAAAATGCAACACGATGAAAATGACGATGCATATGCTTTCACCGATATTATTAGCAAACATCGTGCGCATGTGTTAGTCAGGAGGAGACTAAGGATAATTATACAATTTGCTTTTAATTTGAAAAACCAAAAATCTCTCTTTGATAACTATCATGGAACATGATTAGAAATAATCCAAAATAGTATTCGTAATTGGATAGCATTGCATTGGTTGTTTTAAGATTTGAAACGGTGATTTGAACTTCGCATAGTGAGTTTCACTTCCTGGATGCACACATACGGGGATTATGTATAACGTGACATGATATTCGGCTGGAAACATATAGGATCCCAGACCAGACCAGTCATAATATGTTTGATATCAAGATTTTTCAAAAAATGTTTCCGTCTGTATCACTTGTAATCAGCGTAAGGTGCTTGCTCCAGGAAAGATGTGTAACTTGCCAAATATTTTTTGTGTGTGTGTGTCTCTTTTGAACCTGACGTTGTACATGCGCCCAATCCGTAGTAGTGGAATACTACTACTACTCCTCCACCCACATGAGTTTTGCCAATAGGCTTGCCACTACGTTCGGAAATTCACGAACTCTCGAGGCAGGCACAAAAATCGCGTTTTTTGTTGTGTTCAGGAAATAGTAAGTGTATGTTTTGCAACGTGGAACACAATACCAGATTTATAGCTTTCTGCAATATATCCGCCAACATAAGAAAGAGGATCATGATGATGGTATTTTCAAAGACAGAATTAGATTTTTACTATCAGTTGCCATTTCACATTTGCGATATTCATCACAAGTTTTGCATTCATAATATACACACATTGTGAGATAATAGGTGCATACCGCGCTGTCTGATACATACATATTTTATATTCCCTCGTCGGATCAGATCAGATAGAAAGTAGATTAAGGGTGACGACTGCGTACCGAGTGGGAAATACATACGCCAGGTTGTTAGTCATTGCTTGCACAAAAATGATATTTCACAGTTGTTGAACAAATCCTGTTGAGCAATGAAGTGAGAAAAGTTGAATTATGAAAATTCATATTTGCCCGTTGTGCTTTTGCTGTGGTTTTTGAAGTTGAAAAGCATGAATTCCAATAATTAGTGTAATAGTTCAAAAATATTCACAGTAACAAAAGAAATCTCGATTTACAGTTACATTTTGTATGTCATGTTTATTGCCTGCGAGTGAAAATAAGAAATAAGAACATATATAAATAGACATATTCTCTCAAAGTGTTCTGTTGGTGGTGATATTATTAGTAAGAAGAGGAAGTTTCAAATTTTGCTATAATCAATTATGTGCTATAATGTTATTTTGAAAGGATGATCAAGGTGGCAGAATTGAGAGGCCTCAAATTCCAAAGCCGGTTGACTTGAAGAAAATATTTACTCCAGCTCCGGACGCACCTCCTGCAGACTACACGCAGCGAAAAGGTAAGCACACCAACCAAACTCCAATTAATCAAGGGGAAGGCATGTTGGCATACTGCTGGAGAGAAGACAATATTTTTCAAATTAATTTTATCAACTTTCACTAATATCCTTGTAGATATATGCCCTTCGTAAAAACTTGATAGTGCTTTGGCCAATTTCTTCATGTATTCTTTTTGTTTTGAGTAGAAATTCGTTTATTTTTATTTTTTTGTGAGAACATTTCATGCAAGTCATCTTTGCATTTTAGTCTGGATCACATATGCATTGTACCTGAACTGAATTGCTTTGTGTCTGTCAATGAAACACTTGATCATGAATACTTTGTTTATAAAATGTAACACAACACAGTCCGCTCACTCGACATAGATACACACAACTTTGCTGCATTAGCTAATGCACTTGACAAGCAAATTACCTCACCACATATATAAAATAATATGTAGCAATACTTAGGCTTTACTTGACGCGTCACAGATTTTAATCCTTAAAAGTGGAAAAAGTTTAATAATCATATTTGCTCAAGCTAAAGCTTCTTCTTGTAATTTTTAATGCGCCGCGATGTATTATGCATGCGTTTATGAGAACCGACACGAGATAACTTTTTACTTGGAAGTACATAGGCATTTGAGTATATGAGTTTTTACATTTTTGTATAATATTCGTATCTTTGATACTGCGATTACGATTACGATTATATGATTATTGTATCTTTAATCCTATTCCTACAATATTCACATCTAAATAATAGCTCTCATAAAAATACACTGAAATATTATTATTGTGCTTTAGAGTGTATTGTGTACTTGACCGTTTTGGGTTGGGAGTTATTAGTCAGTTGAATTAATTGAAATATATGCTATCGAGTGTAATTTGGTAGGTATTTAATATTGTTGTTTATATGTTAATTACTACTGTCTTCAAAGTAGACAAAAGGCAGCTCACACTTTTTTGTTTCAGCTGCACATAACCCTAAATATATAAATACTTTCTCTCTTTAATTTTGCTGAACTTTTTCTCCTATTTTTTTCTTGCAAAAATATATAAATAGTTGCAAATCATACTTTTTGTTGTTGGGGATGCTCTAGAGAAAATGTTCCAGGATTCAAGTTTTTATTCACCTATCCACCCAACGGTGGAAGAGCAAGTTGCTTTAGCGCGGAAAATTTCCGACTCGCTAAGTGACATCAGTAACCAGCAGTCCAAGGGGCAGACCATGTACGTCAAGCGAAAGAAGAAATCTGTCAAATGGATTCACGAAGGTAAACGCTATCATGAAAAAAAAATTGTATCATCAAAACCCTGTGACGCCTCAACTTAAATACTTTGTTCCGACCCATTTCTCTCATATGGATATACATTCTTTTTGTGTACTATTATGTATATACGGATAGAGTTTAAAATGGCAGAAGTTATATCTGAATGGAATAACATCTTATCTTATAAATGGTATAGAGTTAGCTACACTGAAATAAGTAAAAAGTGTATTGTAGCTGCTGCCGGGAGTAGTAATGGGAAATCAATAGCAATATTTGCAATGCACATACTTGTTTACAAACGGGTTGCCAAACACTGTTTTGCTATATAGTTTTTTTGCTTATATTTTCTGCGAGAGTGAATGATGCATATATATTCTTTGCTTGAGTTAAATCCAAGTGATTGTCCCCTTAAATCAAGCAGCCATTTAACAGTAGAGAGATGACAAGACGCTTTAGTTCAAACACCTTCCTCCGATCAGAGATCCATACTTGACGTATGACGACCATCCTTTTCCCTTCTCTCAAGCCGTGGCAAATTCCCGGATCTCTCTGTCTTTTTTAAAAGCTCTCTAACATTCCAAATTCTAGCAGGTCTAGCCAAAATTTATAGTGAGTTTAGCATGAAAAATATCTATCCAATATCCACCCATCTTGTACCACACACACCACACGACATATAGATGCAGATTGCAGGCAGACACACACATTCAAAATATTCTCAACGATTTTCGGAAATAAGTTCTCTGGCAAGATTGGTGTATTGCAATAATAGGGAAAATCTTCAACTGTATCTACAAGAATATAGCAAGGTTACATCTCTCTCTCCTTCCGTTCATATGTTCACCCGCGTACATGCATTATACTCGAACATTATATCGCTTTACAATTTCCGCCTTCATAATCTCATTTAAGACTATTATGCTTTATAAAAGAAGAAGAAGATATAATTATTGTCCTTTTCTCTGCGTGTATATCTCTGTTTTCTCATGTGTGCTAGGATGGATAATATATCGACTACACTTTTGTATCGTTTTGTCTTCTTCTTCGTCTTCTTCAGCAAGAGAGAAAAACGACACGAAGCAAGTAGACAGAGACGTGATAATAACTTTTTAAACTTGAGGCATAGGTTCAGTGAATCTTATGTATTTCTTCATGGGAAACATACGGATGACTTGTTGCGGGATAAAAATACCCTAGAAAGCAGAGAGTCGTCTCTCTCTCCTCTGTTATACAGAAAGAAGCTGTTTGCCTATTCCCTAAACATTTTCTCTTTCATCCAGTCAAAAGTCTCACTGTTGATCTTCAGTCGGGATGTTTTCCATCCATCCCAACCTGGGATCCGACCGACGACAAGCTTTACGACGACGTTCCACTCTGCGTTCCGTTCTCCACACAACATCCTTTTAACTAACCCTATCTACAAAAAAAACTCTTCTCTAAAACACAAGGATGAAGTGAGAGAGGAAACCCCTCAAACTCTTGTAGAGTTATATAACTTGTGGGGAAACGTGCAAAAAAATTAAGAAGAAAATTAATAACCATCATTAGATTGTACATAAAAGTCTGTGATTTGCAATTCAGTACCATAAATTACTAACCATCACCAGCTTCGAATTGTACACGCACATCAACACACACAAAAAATACAAAACAAAGTTACGGAGAGACTGAAGGATTTTGTACATACAACAAAAGGGTTAAGATTTCATAAAAACTTCAGTGAGGAGGCAGTTGGAACTAGTTATAAATTGAAGCATTTTTTTCGCTTTGGTAGATTTATTAGAATGTTGGTTGGAAGGATATACTAACGAAGGATAAGACAACAGTGAATAATACACAATTTTTTTGTTTTCTGACATCCCGTGATTTGCATCACACATAAACCAAGAAAACGACATGATAGCTTTCTCGTAATTTTTTGAGTAACACGTAATAATAAACTACGAAAAGTTTGCGTAGTAAAGAACGAAGAATAAAAAATAATGGCGATCCGTGCTGGTTGGGTTCCAAGTGTGGGCCGACTCAGCTCACCGGCACTTAACAGTCCCCTTTTCATTCGGACAGGTTCATTGAACAACGAAAATTATTATTTAAAAAATTTTTGTGTAGTGTTTTATGCAACCATAATATAATAAATTGGCCAAAGTTTAGTGATACACGGCCATTTGTATGACAAAAAAGACATTTGAATCACTGACAAAAATGCAACTTTGTGTGTGTGTGCGCGCTAGGTCCGGATGGAACTTTCACCGGCGGAGAGGACGAGTCCTACGTGGAAAGGAGTGGGGATGGTCAGCAAGGGCTGGGGCCAAATGAGGTTAGCAGCAATTTTTTTATACAAAATCATCAGAATCTCCAAATTTTTTGTCGAGTTGTCCAATTTACAATATGTGTGCTCACGAATGAACAATTATTTTTATTGTAGCCAAAGCCGGTTCTCAAGCTGGTGATGAATCCCAGAGGGGCTGTTCAAGATTGGTCAGTGTTGAAACAAACTGGAATCTACAGTGAGCCCTCTGCGCTGTCACCCGAAGTGTGCCATGACATTGTGAAGGATTTGCATTCACCTTCTGGCAAAGGTAAAAAGAGCAGTCCACAATTTCCTGTGTGCATGTCATTCATGTTTGCTTTTGCTATGTTTAGTGTGCAATAGGGTGCACTCATCCTATCTCTCGGTACAAGGTAAACGTATGTTTGTATGTGTGAAATTGAACGGGAAACGCATATGCGATGTAAAGTTCATTTGAGTACAAAAATGCACAGTCTGAGAGTTTGGGGTTATCCCCAGACCCAGAGATCCCGACACAAGCGAAGCATGTTTACTTTCTCGGAATTTATTTGGGTTGTTAAACGTTCGTTGCTCCTTTGGTGTGTCTGTGATGAGATGCACATTGCATGAATGATCATTTATGTATTTTGTGTGAAACGACAGGTGCGCAGATGTTCGCCAAACGCAGAAAGAAGTCAGAGAGTTGGATTGTGGACGAAACGAACGTACGACGAAGCTCAACAGAAATAAATACTGGAACTTCCTTTAGTCCTTCGTATCCCCGACCAAACAATCCACAGAAGCCTAACCTTCCTCCTCCATCTTTGATAGATAGAACTCGCGTGGAGCACGCTCAGCGACTTAATGAGATCCAGGTATGCCATAAGATGCGATGTTTGTTTGGGATGAGCAGACGCGAATGGAAATATTATGAAAATATGACATTTTTTTGAAGGAACGCTTTACACAACCTAAGCTAATGCTGGTTAAGTCGCCGTGGGAGGCGGCTCTGGAGACAGGCTCTGTCGATGCAGCTTTCAAAGATTTGAAGAACACTCAGGTTGTTGAGACGGTTGTTGCTGCTGCAGAGCGAAAATTAGCGCAAACGCCAACTTTTGGTATCCCAGCTGGGCCTGCTCCAGTCCAATTCATGTAATTTTTAACATTAAATTTTATCCATGATTTTATTATATTTTTTTGAGTGAAAAGGAATGATCACGAAATTCTTTTCGACCAGATCTCAGCCATTGCTGCCACCACTTCCTGAGTTCACTCCAGCTCCAGCTCCGACGATAAGCGGGACGAGGCCAGTAACTCTGCCAAAAGCGAAAGCAGGAATTGATCCATACAGCTTGCCTGTACCGAAGCCATGGGCTGGAGCCCCAAGTAAGCTAACAACGTGTTTATTTTCCCTTATTTCCCAAACACTTTTTGACCACACACTGAGACATGAAAGCTTATTTTGCAACACCTTGAAATATTATTTTTTTACAAATATGGGAAATTTAGTCACATTATATATTGCACAGCTAAAACTAAATACAAAATCTTGTTTCACACACTAAATATACTCTTTGAAATAATTTTACTGCATCAAGCTGAGTAATATTTTGTTGCACCAATTGTATATCGCTTTTGGGGCTTTGTTTTTTTGTGTCTTCTCACTTTCAGTTACCGCAGGCTCTGCTGCTTCATACTATGATAGCTGCCTTTCTACTAACCAACAAAGTTTAACTCAACAAACTACGCAGACCTCCTCCTCCACTTCCGTCTCTTCTTCTTCGACTTCTTCTTCTGTGGTAAAATCTGCTGCAGTAGCAACGCTGCAGCAGAACCTTCCCGCATACATGCCACCCGAGGTGGCTCAACCTCCGCTTACCGTCCCACCAATTCAAGTGAGAGTAGAAGATATTAAGTATAGAGAACAGCAGGAGTGGCTCCAGCAGCAGCAGCAACAACAGCAGCAGCTTCAAGCACCTCCCCAGCCGAGAGCGAACAGCGTTCCCCCAAAACCAATTCTTAAGGCTGGACCCGTCTCCCCTCTCAAGAAATCCGTATCTTTTACCGATGCCAATGCAGTGGCGGCTTTAGAAGCTAATCCAGATGTCATAATAGTGCCAACCACGTTTGTAGGGAAGGTGAGGTTCTTTGAATCTCTCGAACAAACTATTGGCCAACAAACCCAAACTAGTCAACCAATATTCGCTAACTACCAGCAACAACTCGCTCAGCAGCAGCAATTAGAACAGCAACGCTTCCAGCAAGAACTGATGGAGCAACAGCGGCTCGAGCAGGAAAGAATCCAGCAGCAGCAACAGCAGCAACTCCTGGAACAGCAACGACAGGAACATGAGCGGATTCAGCAGCAGCAGCAGCAACAACAATTCCTGGAACAGCAGCGCCTGGAACAGGAACGAATTCAACAGGAACAGCTTGAACAACAACGCCTGGAACAGGAAAGGATCCAGATCCTCCAGCAACAGCAACTGGAGCAGGAACGATTGGAACAGGAGAGGATGCAGCAAGAGCAGCAGCAGCAATCTTCTCTTGTTGAACAACAACAAATCCTGACAATACAACAACAGATCGAACAACAACAAAGAATCATTCATGAACAGCAACTAGTCATCCAGCAACAGCAAACAGAACTCCAACAACAGCAATTTACAACAACCTCCTCCGGAGGACTCGAGGTTGATGCAGCAGGTGCTCAAGACGCGCAATACTTTGTTGCAGAATCTTATGTTTCTCCATCCCCTGCGGTAGCGGCTGCCGCTGTCGCTGCACAGCAGCAACAAATCGATGAGAGCTTGTACTCAAGTAATCAATTAGAAGGCCAGTAGAGTATTTTTATATATAAATTGTTTTTTTTTCCTTTGCTGCCAAACGTTTTTTTTGTATGTAGTTCATTTCCCTTAAGAAACTAACATCAAAAGTAATAAAAATTTGTATAACATAAAGTTCCTTTTCATCTGTCCCAGGAGAGAATGTAGGACAGGGACAGAGAGTATTTTTGTAGAAAGAGTTTAATGAAAAATTCTCTCTCTAGTTTTTCAAATGCAGCAAAATAGAAGATATATCCTTTTTAGAGTAGTACACATTAATTACTTTTCCTCGCTAATACAGTAATAGAGAGTAGATATATCTCATTTTAAAGAATGATTCTGTTTTTACCAAGACTCTTCTTATATTATGCATGTATACATCTGTATATATAGAGAAAACAAAGAAATGCAATTCTTTCATACAATTTGCATGCACAAAATTTTTTCAGCCGGATAAGAAGGTTAATTTATTGACCTAAGTGGTAACAAAAGGATGATGGGATGGTGCCAATTTCTCGATTACCCTCAACAAAATGTGTTTTCCACTTGGATGTTTCCTCTCCTTCAGCTCTAAATTCAGTTTCAAGTTTCCCATATTGCTGGAATGGAATGCAGTATACACGAGCACGAGCTGCATTGATAATGGATATTTTATGAGTTCTGAATTGTTCAACGAAATTAAAGCTAACCCGCAGCAGCCCGCAATGCATTCAGTTTCTTTGTCTTCGATTAATTTTCTTGTAGAAATTTATATGATTGTCTTTTAAGCATGCAGCCCTATCCGCACCGCACGCACCCAATGGTTTTTTTCGAGGTTGATAACGTCCCAAGGAAAACATTAGATTTTTTAAATGATTTTCTTTTAATCTTTGCAGATTACCAATCGCAGCAGCTGCAACAAACAACTGCATCATTCGATCAATCGAAGCGACTTTCTGCAGCAGATTACTGCAATTATAACACAGCCCCTCGTGGATTCACAACCGGCCAACCTGTGTATCATCCAATTATGTTTTATAACATCTCTTAAGTAGATAAATTAGGCATAAGATGAGCAAAAAAAGTTTTTTCTTTCGTATCTACAATCTACAATATTAAATATGTAATAATGTTTATGGAAGCACGAGTCCTGAGTCGCCATATTATACACACTCTTAAGTACCCCGTCACATAGGACCGCTGACCTGACCTGCTGTCTTGAAGAAGGAAATTTTTAAAATACGTAAAAATGATCTGTGGATGTAGCGTACTTAGAAAAACTATAAACATAAATTCATTTTAGGCAAATTCTGCTAAATACTACATACGAAATATCCAAATGGTGAAAAAAATTGAGGTGAACATTCGAATCCCAAGTTGGAATATTTTGCAGAGCAAAGAATTAAAAATAAAATGTGAAAATGCCGTATATTATTGGAGGATGAAATCTCCTATTTAAAGTCTACTTAAATTATTATAAAATTGTTTAAGAATAGGAATATTGATCATAAAAAATTATATAAATACTTATGAAGGTGTGTACATTAGCATGTTAAAATCCAATTTAGCTATATATAACCTTTGTGCTCTGAGTTCGGAAAATAAATGTATGTATGCAATATACCTTAAACTCCAAATGTTCAGTTGAAATTATATGATAAAATACCTACCACGTCAAAGAAGTCTAATGAGATTGATTGTTGTACCCCATCATGCAATAATTATCATGTAATTATTATGTTAAGGTGGCTGTAAGTTGCATGTATTGTTCGAGTATGTTTCAGATTGGCTGGATATAAATGAGAAAAGATTACGATGTTTGTGACAATAAAATATTAATGGTTATTGTAATACAAAAATTATTTCGTTGCTCCTTTCTTTTTTGGACTTGACGATTTTGAATCTAAGTTGATTGTCTTTCATAAGTTCTCTCCCCGTGGCTTTGCTAAACTGAATTTAAATTGTCATTTCCATTACGCTCAGAAGGTATGGAAGGTTGTCGCATTCACCCACAAGTTAATATTGTAAAGGATTGTTGATCTATTCTGACGGGTGCGATTCCCGAACTGAGGCTTCCAAACAGGCTTCTCTGGATCCTGCTCTCGAGCAAACATGAATTCACATTGAAAAAGAAATAATATTGCTCCTCGGTGATTTGAACAAAAAATAAAGGCTACTTACGTTAACGAGCTGTCTAAACACGTTTACTGGTGGGGCTTCATACGGATCCGATGGGTCGTATGAAGGGAATTTCTCGAATGGCGATATGACGTCTTTGTTTCCATTTATCTATGACAAACACAAATATTTATCATGAAGATTATGGTTTTTATATATATTTTGGTTGAGTGAGGTTGGATTGGCCGTAATAAGTACATATAAATTATCTCACCCTTTTAGTATAATTCGAGTAGAGGAATATTGGACGATCATCCATATTTGCTGGAGGAATCAATCTATCCCAATCATAAGTCGGCTCACCTCCATCTGGATCGCGATCGTCACGAAATGGATTAGGATCAAAGAAATCCTGTTTGTAACGAAATGTGATTTAAACTTGGATTTCGTTACTTTCAGTATTGAAAAGAGAAGGACAATAATACCTGACCAGCTCCAGCGGGAACCCACTTTTCACCCAGCATTCGGGCTTCGAACTCTTCCCTCATAATTCTATGAGCTTCCAAGGAATCGAACGCAGGGTCCTCCCTGTGTCAAGAATAACTCGTGTTTAATTATGTTCCCTAAACATTTTATGGAGTTCGGCCATAAATTTTCTCAAAATAAATACTCACATATATTCTGGATAAGGGTTGATTGTGATATCCAAATAACCATAGCCAGAGCCCTTCTTTCCAGGATTTGTGAGAAAATTAGGCACTCCCCTCAGACGTGTATCAGTTTCCTCTCTCGTCTCCGGGCTGAAACCTTATCAGTACAATTTTACATTGCAAAATTTGATCGAGTATAGTTATAGTTAGTATGATACATGCTTCATATTATAACCGCTGTCATATCGTACTTTCCATTTCAGTAATAAACGTTCCATAATACGTTCCTAAGCCATTCATAGATTTCTCTCCCACCGTCGATATGAAGGGTGCTTCAGAAAGGGCTAGTGCATCCCGTTCTTTCCTGGAAACATGTATGCAACCCATATCCATATTGAATCCAGACACTTTATGCTCTCATACATTTAAGTTATTCACAAATTGCCAACATTTGTACTTGTATTCTCTTTGCCAAGCTCCGGGATCAGTGTACGGCTCCTCTTCCCAGAGATATAAAAATGGAGAAAATGTCCAGTCATTTGTAGCTGCTTTTAATTTGTGGCCTGGAATGATTGGGAATGGTCCATCTAACCGCAAAGGGTCCTCTTTTTGTGGTCCATCTCGCCCCATAAGGCTAACAATGTCGGGTCGGAACAGTGTCACTTCAGTGTCATAAGGACCGTCGACAAAGAGGCCCACCCTCTCCAAATCTGTGCGGTCATCCCCCATTTTGAAGGTTTATTCTCTGGAATTATTCGTACAAGCTTGGAATTAAAACTTAAAAGTAGGTGTTTATTTTCTCAATAAATGCGCATTTGCGAGGGGAGCGCTTGTTCATGCAACACAATTTTTTCATACATTTTACAAAAATTAATCACTACTACTCTGCCTACTCTCTGTGGAGTGCATGTGCCTACACACTAAACCTAAGTAAAAGCAAGTGTGAAATATGAGGAGGTCCTATACAGAAAGCACGTGGAGCTGCACAATGTGTGAAGTGTATAAAGCTATATGTGCACACATGTAGCTTCACCTCCTCTTCTCTCAATTCTCATCTCATGCATTTCTCAACACTCTCACTCAAATCCCTATACTCCGAAGCCTACACATTCACGTATCACATGTATTCACATTGACAAACATCATCTGATCTTGATAATGTGCAGCGATTTTCATGTTTTCGTCAATTCTCTGATGGATACATGCAAAAGTGTACCCTGACACTTCATATTTTCTCATCAATTCCATTAAAAACTTACCGTATTCCACCTTGACTGTGACAAAGAATTCAGATTTAGCAAGTTTATGGCTGAATAAATTGATATAATTCGGGAGTCTGTTTTATTGTCTTGGGATAAAGGTGAAACTGATTCAAGTGGGCTCAAAAAAAGGTATGTCCGCTCTTAAAATTGTGGGTGCATTCTTAATTTTGGATAATTACTGCTTCCAGAACACCTTTCACATAAAAACAAAACGAAATGGGAAAGGGCACATTGAGTTGGATATACTAAAAGCACTTTGAGTGCATTTACAAACATGAAATCAGATCTTCCGGCAAAAAAGACCCACGAACCGGTTTATGGCGTATGTGGAGTGGAGTGGGCGCTGACTTGAACCCTGGCTTCATAAACAGGGTGTAAATGTAACTACAACAACACCTCCATATATGGCACCTCGCCCCAGTCGTACCTGTGAAGATGTTGGTGACCCATGTCACTTCGTGGGTACAGGCTGGCGTAGTCATATATGAGAGGTGGGTAATTACGTGTGTCCTAAACAATATACTTTTGTGTTCTGGAATTCTGGATAGCGCACGAACCACGGGATGTCTTTACTTCGATCGTCCACGACTGTGCTCACCCGGTGGCTTTCCCTGAACACTGGAAGACATAGTTTCAATCTCACTGGCTTCAACATTCCAAAAGGTTCCGTGACTGCAGGAGTTCTTTCAGCTCAACGTCCATTCTCTTCCTCGCATACCATGGCCCAGGCTGGAGAAAGCAAAAAGTCTGACGAAGCTGACACACTATTTGAGATAATCAACGGAAAGGGAGTAATTACACTAAACAGACCTCGTGCATTGAATGCCTTAAATCTGTCAATGGTTCAAAGTATCTACGAAAAGCTTAAAGAATGGGAGTCGTCCAACACGAAATTTGTTATAATTAAAGGAGCAGGTTAGTGGCTAGATGCTTTCTACCAAAATTAAGATAATGGAAATTTATTAAAAATAATTAATCGTGAGTAAAACCTTTGTTTTATACTTTTCTCCATTACTTTGTAGGTGGGAAGGCGTTTTGCGCTGGTGGAGATATCAGGGCAGTGACAGATTCAGCCAAAGCAAGAACCTCTCTATATCAAGACTTCTTTAAACATGAGTATCACGTAAATAACTTAATTGGCACTCTGAGAATTCCATATGTGGCTCTTATAGATGGGATTACAATGGGCGGAGGTGTAGGGTTAAGTGTTCATGGGTTGTTCCGGGTAGCTACCGAGAAGACGTTGTTTGCCATGCCTGAAACCGCAATCGGACTCTTTCCTGATGTCGGCGGAGGCTATTTCCTACCTCGATTGGGGGGAAAGTTGGGGCTCTATTTGGCTTTAACTGGGTACAGGTTAAAGGGTGGAGATGTGTTCCGCTCCGGAGTTGCCACGCATATGTGCGGAAGTACAATGCTGCCTGCTCTCGAACAAGACCTGCTCTCTTTGAATTCCAGTAAACCACAGGACATTGAAGAGGTAGCGCTTCTCGGCATTTTTTTTGTGTTGCAATAATGCTCCTGTGCACGTTTAAATAAAATGGTAAACTTTGACCACAGGTGCTCGGCAAATATCACGCGCAATGTCCAGAAGTTCGAAACCCGTTTTCGTTGGAGGAGAAAATGGACACAATCAACAAAACTTTTAGCGCAGATTCTGTGGAAGCAATCATCAAAAATTTGAAAGCGGAGGGATCTGAGTGGTCACAGAAAACAGCGGAAACATTATCCAAAATGTCGCCTACTTCCATGAAGATTACACTCAAATTATTGGAACTGGGGAGCGAAATGGACCTACAAGAGTGTCTTAATGTCGAGTACCGTCTTAGCCAACGATGTTGTGAAGATCACGATTTCACTGAAGGTAATCTTGCTCCGTTTTGTTTAACATGAACTATGGCGCTACAGTGAAGGGTGCATGCGCAACACCTTAATTTGCAAATATGTAATTTTGCCCGGAATTCTGTGTTTCGTAGGTGTGCGGGCATTACTGGTTGATAAGGATCAAAATCCACAATGGAAGCCTAATACATTGGAGGGCGTGACAGATGACATAGTAGATAAATATTTTTCACCACTTTCACCCGAGCGCGAGCTCAATTTATGACGGGAGAAAAGTAAGTTGTAAAACCGAACCTGAGAACAACGACTTTAGGATGCAATGAATTCTGGATCTTTCTCCCTCCTATATTTTGACTGTTTTATATTACTAATTTGTAATTACAAACTGAGCGTGTGCTGTTTTACGTACTGACAAACAAATAAATATTTTTGACGTACCTGGTTAAAATATCATTACTTTAATCAAACACTTCTTTGTTTAACAAAATATGCCATACAAGTAACGGTAATTTTCATCTTGAAACGCCATTTAAGACAATTGTTTTCGATAGGTTTATGTCTACGATAAGAGCCCTCTATATAACCACTTAAACTTCAAAACACGGGAACAGCATATTCTGAATTGTGCAAAGAAGTAAATAATTTATAACTTTGCTAAAGTTTCTCCTCTTATAATATTCGGGTTTGGCATGATAAATACTATTTCAATTATATATTCTACTATTCCTACGAGTAACAAGTTTAAGCGATCAAAAAGAGCTAGAGCAAAACTGCTTAAGTGTACTTACTGAGTGTACACATAAGTAGATATGCAACTTGGTGTAAAAATGGGGAACACAGCACAGTGACAATCGTTTGGATATGAATTTAAAGTTTAAGATTGAAACTGCACTCTAGCCAAAAAAGAGAAGAAAATATACACTATAAACGTAACGTATTTACGTATATTATAATACGATGTAATTTAGTCCGCACTTAAATTTTGAAGGAACAATACAAATACTCGGTGTATGACAATTTATCAAGATTCTAATAATATATTATGTAATTTTACGTTATTTGCGCTTAAGAAATCATTTTATACAGCAAAACCGATCAAATCACGACGAAGACGGTGATATTGTTATTATTATTACAATGTAGACGTAGGATGTTTTAGCTGTTAACATATGAATTTGGTTGATGTCCGACTTATGTTCATCAATTCAACTTTTCTATTACAATAATATCATCAGTCTATATACTGGGCCAGCCAACGGAAGCCTTCCCCATAACCTTGCTTTCTCAAAACAGAGCACATGAAAAGTTCGAGTGGACGACCTGGGAGCTCTGTACGGGGCACAGTTCCCTAAAATCACAAAATTACATTTATGATATAGAATGTGTATATACTGGATTTTTATAGACGATTCACGCAAAAGAATTGTAACTGTCTTACCTTTCCTGTTGTTTGGCCATAAAGGCCAAATACGTTGCGCATCTCTTCTTCTGATGCTGCACCTGGACGATCGATTTTATTGCCCAAGATCAGAACTGGACAGTTTGCCAACTGTTCGTCTGTTAGCAGGGAATTAAGTTCTACAAGAGACTCTTGAAATCGAACCCTGTCACAGGCATCAATAAGAAAAACGACGGCATCAACTGCTGGGAAGTAATCCTTCCACACGCGACGAGCTAAATACAAACGTTGACATTTGTGTAAGTAACGAGTAATTTAACAATTTGAAATTGAGTACAGGAAAGTTTCATTTCGTAGTAAAAATTACCTTGAGAATGGCCACCAAGATCGAAGGTGGTAAATCTCATATTACCTATGGCCAACTCTTCTGAGGCTAATTTTGGAAAAAATAACCAAAATGTTATCATACATCATATCATTATCGTGGGCATTATCGTCGAGTTGACGAATGTTTCTTCTCTTCTCTAGCCATAATTTAATTGCGGAACTCACTAGGATGAAGTGTAGGCACATGCTGAGCCATTCGGTCATCCTTAAGCATGTGCAAAAGGGTTGTCTTTCCTGCATTATCTAAACCCAAGAACAGGAGTTTCCCCGACTTTTTCCAAAGCCCTGTAAGTTCATAAAGAAATATGGCATCATTAAATTGCTATTAAAATACAAGTTTAATTTTAAATTATAAGTTCTAGCTGTGATATAGCAGTTTATAGCAAATATCAACTACAACAGCTACCTTGACCTTGAACACTAATTATCTTTTAATTATTACACCACAAACTACATCTCTCATTAATATTAAGACAAATATTAACGGATTCATTGATTCATTGTATTCCGAATCCGGTGAACATGTGGCTCATAATATGGCAATGTTGATGTAATTAAACGATTGAAGGTATTTTTAAAACCAACACCCTAAAAAATTATTTGTGTAGATACAAATGCGTTACATTGTAGGATTTGCAGAAGTAAACACGCTGAATCTATTCTGTTGTTGTCTACATCCACCAACAAACAAAAACAGATAAGCTTCATACAAACGAAACGTCATATGTGCACACGTGGAACTCAATCCCAAGAACACGATAACCAACACAAATCCACGCTACCATTTCCCCATAATTTTCTTCAACTAAATTCGCACACAATTATAATTATACATTTACATTAACTCATTCATAATCATTATTTACCGAGATATCCGAGCACCCCAGTGAACCAATCCCAGAGAAACATTTTGAATATCCAAAAGACGAGCTTGAGTCAGCTGTGGCCACTACTAAACTGTTTATTACTTTAAAAAATGTCTACCTCTCTAAATTATATATCACAACTAAACTTCTTCTTCTTCAAATTAGTAGGCCAGCAAGTCTTCAGGTCAAGTCGTTCGGCCCCCGTCCTCCACCGATTTAAATCTCATTCATCTAAACTTCTCTGTTATTTAAAAAAAAATTCTATATTCATTGAGTCAGCCAAGATTTGGGGACGAGCGGCGTAGAAAGGATTTTGGTAAGATGTAAGAGAAAAATTGATTTACTTTTTTATACAGTGTGTGACTATATGACTTCACTAGTGAGAGTTGGGGACAAAATAAAATCTCCTCTCTTTTAATATTATACTTTTGCAAACTGTTTTTCTTGTGAAATGAATATCACTTCTTGTGAATTGTGATACTGATGATGCTTCTCTCTAAAAAATAAATAGGAACATGAATAGAATAGACTGACTTGTGACTTGTCACTTTTTTTCCTCCTTTCACTGTGCAATAAAGTACACGAATGTATGTGAATATGTGGAGACTCGATATAAATTCGCAGATTGAATTTTGAGAGAAGGTCTTCCCAACATTGAGAATTATCGTGTGTAATTGTGTCCGCTGTCTAGTTCCGTGTGCAATGCAAACTTATGCACATTATACACGAAATTCATATAAGCACCAGCAGCAAACTTTCTGTATTGAAAAAGCGAGAATACACGTAGACAGGAATGACGTCACGAGCTCCTCTTCTCAGTTCGGCCTGTTCACAAGCTACTCACGTGCGTAACATTTTCGGAGAAAAATTTAGTTAATTTTTATAATTCGCGGAATCGTCTAATTAGTAATTTTATAAATGAGGGGAAATCATCAAGTCAAAAGGTAGAGTTGATGAAGGATGATAAAAGGATCGTAGTTGGGGAAGGAGGAGGAGGAAATATTTAATTTGATTAGAGTGGGGAAATGTAACGTTTGTGAAGAACATATGTTGAGGGTTGGTTGTGAATCGATGCTGACACATTACGCAACGTCAGCCTTGAACGAAGTCTGTAAAATAAAAGCAAAAACTCATCTGATGATTTCGTGCGGATGATGAGGATGACTGTTAAAAAACCTCAACATGTGATTTGGGATTGGGAAGATAGCTGAAAATAATGTTATGTAGTGCATGGATGGAACTTTCCTTTCACATATTTTCATGTGCAATTATATAAGGACTATAATCTGTATATTTGGTATTATATTATCCAATCTATCAAAATGCTAGCCAATGTAGCGAACATAGTAGATATATATGGCCGTCGGCATATTAGGCATAGAGGCATGTTATAAGTATTGTGTGTGGGCGACAGAATTTAGTTACACGTGGAATTGGAATGCTAATGCACATTATGCACCTTTTCTTCTTGTAACATATAACACCAAAGCAGGACAAAGTTTTTCGGTACAGGTGCTCAATGTTATAATATGTTATACAATTTGTAATCCCTTAAAAGTTCACCTCGATCCTGGTGAAGAAAAATTATTTGTTGGGGATGTAAAAATGTAAGTTTAATGTATTTCTCGGTAGAAAATGTACTCCACAAGCCACAACTGCACTCAAGTATTCGTCATCACAAGTTTGCGCCTTCTTCTACATACTGTATGTTCTACGTGGATGATTACTTGGAACGTTAAGAAAATGTTTGATGTGTCCATTCGACATTTTATTTGTCCACGTCCAACGCTAATCATGATTGCTTTATGTTTACTTTACAACTCCCAAGAGCGAGCCCCAAAGCACTTATGGCGATCACTTGACTTGAGACTTTATTAAATTTTACGTAAGCTACAAATCTACCAAGACTCGGTATAACAAGCTCTGTCCTGTGCTATAGTCTACGGCGTTGGGTAGGCGTAGTATGCATAAATATCTAAATATCTTCGAATTAAGTTCAAAGTTACGGTAATGCTAATGCTATCAAAAAATATGTGAGAAACATAATAAGCCTGAGTTGAATTATCATTTACATGCATATTATAATGCGTGGCGTGCTCGCTACATTGCAAATTGTATGTATAACGTAAAACAACTTCCTGCCATTTTATACATCCAATACACAATGAGGTAGTTTTCAAATGGTATTGAAAATTGGGTTTTTGGAAGATTTCCCAAAACATGAACAACGTAGTAGTCAAAATTGCATTGGCAAGTGACACTTGGGTTTTTAAGACAAAGAAAGGATTATATAGATATAGCGCTTGCACAACAGAGTAGCTTGAGGTTCATGTGCATTGCATGCGCATGACAAGTGCAAAAATATTGTGGTGCTGTACGATGTTGCACCCAAAACACATCACCTGCACCAATGTTGTGAAGAAACGATGCGGGAAAAGTATTTCTCATTTTTTGTGAAGAATCAACTTCACCGGATTCATCTCTGCGGCAGATGTGCAGAAATGTGATGAGAAACCTTGTGTTTTGACTTTGACAAGCTCAAAAAGATGTGAGTACAAAATGTAACGATTTATCGGTTGTAGCCCAAATCATAATGAATTATTTCAGATTTGATTCTTGATTGTGAAGTTAAAGTGAACATGTAATTGGGGACTCTCCTTTGTCCCCTAAAAAGAAAAACACTTGAGTGAAGAGTGAGGTTCCATACTCAAAGTCATAAGTCTGATTGTGTGTGAAAAAATCACATGGAAGTAGGAGCAAAGAGTGTGAGTGAGTGTTTATCTCGTGGTGGACTCAATTCTCTCAAGGAGCTGAAAGATATCGCTGTGCTGTATATCTACTTTTGTAAGATGATTCGTTTTATGTCATTGTTTGCAGAGTACCTGTGCTGAAGTGACAAATTGTAGCTCCAGCTTTAGATTACTGGCACTGTATAAAGAGACTGAGCTCTGCACATGACTTTCGTTACTGTGATGTAACATAATACAGCTCCATGCTACAATTTATTTAATTTATTTAATTTAACGCATAAAATATTTCTTGTTATAATAATCAATATTGCCGAAGGATTCTTGCCCAAACCCTTAATTATGGGTTCTTTTATTGTACGGATATTATTGGAATCCATGAGTAAGTCCGACCCCTGAGTTTGCACGACCTCAAGGGATAATCCCTTATCTTAAGGATTAGCTCCACAGGGGCCCTTTTTGGGTCACCTTTCCAGAAAAGGTGAGTGACATTACTGAGTTACCTCGACCCTGGCTTTTTGCTCTCATCACATGCATCAAACGTACGCACACATTACGAATGTCATATACAAATGTCATTTCATTTTATTTGTCATTTTGTAAGTGTTTAGGCTGTACATATTATAAAACACCTAGCTTAGATATGCGTGCAATATTGGATTCAAAATTAAAGCTTGATTTTTAACAAATTTTCTCTCACCTCATTGTAATGTCAATGTCAACGTGCAAATTTACAGATTGTCAAATAATATTTGATCTAAAGTCAGTGTGTTCACCATGTAATGTGATGCACAGTAAGAGTTAAATTCAAACATTTCGTACTATTACATACTACAAGTAAAATTTTAAAGCTTGTTTTTCTCAAATTTTATAGCATCTCTTCGTAACGTTAACATAGATTTACAGATTGCAGAAAACTTATTCCAATTTCGACGCTTGTATAAATAGTCTTCGTAGCAAAGCAGTAGAACGTCTTTTTTCCCTTTAATGTAACGGAGATTTCCGTTATCTTTATAAACCAAATGGTTGGAAGTTTCCATTTTAAACTACAGTTTATTTTTTGTAAACAATTAATATGAAGTTGACGAAAGGCAAGAAATGGCGCTTATTTATCAAGCAAGAAGCAATGTACTGGTACAAATATATTATTACAATGCCATGAGAAATCTATGGAAAAATATC